>JAAGNO010010599.1:0-23924 GCA_033439905.1 Ceryle rudis
ACAACACCCCCTCCCTCCCATAATTATACCAGCCTTTTTCTTTTTTTCTTCCCAATTTCCCTCCTGGTTTTTGGAAGAAGTGACCCCCCCCCCAGTCCCCCCCCCCCCCCCCCCCCAAGTCATAAACACTCAAACTAGTTATACTCCAGCAGAACTTGAAGAATACTGCCCTGCATCCCTCATCCATCAGAATAGCTTCTCTTGGCCAAGTCAACACATCTGCCAGGTGTTATTATAGTATGCATGGTATGAAAATGTAAGCTCTTGCTCACATTTTCATATCATACCACGCATACAATAATAAGGATATACAAAGGCTCGTAAGGGGAATGAGAATGCTTTTTAAACAGCCTATTTATTATAGCAAGCTGTGTTCAACTAAATTCCTATATGGAAAAGTCATCTAGAAGTTCCTTGTCCCTGCTGGCTTACTATTCCCATGTATTTCTACACTATTTTTTAACAGAAGACACTTAAAAGTACCTAAGTTGCTATAGACAGTGTTTCTGCTTGACCTTGCTATGAATAATACAAGATTGCTTGGCAGACATTTGTGAATAATGTCCCAGGGCTTTTAGGCCATATGAGGTACAGAAAGTTGCATATCTCAGCCTCTTGGAGGATTGGCCTGTTCTAAAAGGGAGTCACAACGCCATGGGAACCTATTACAGCATCCCAGTGCTAATGTTAACTTGCCACAGACAAGACCTCAGAAATGTTGCACTCTGATTCCCAGTCTGGATAGTCTCTCTCCTCTCAACCTTGATGCTCTCAAATAGTCCAGTATCAGGGTGAAATTAAATAATTAAATAATGTCTCATCTATGAACAACAACTGTGAAACACCCATTAAAAACAACTTCAGTGTCCTAGCTGCAGGATTTCTTTTGTTTCAATCCCACGTACTAGGTGTTTTACCCTGGCTGACCAAAGAAATCAGATAGTGCCAGCAAACATCAAGAGGCCCCATATCAACACTAGCACCCACCACAGCTCTCAGCACAGACACAGTAGCCATGGACTTTGTGTAAACCACCAAGGCTAAAAGTAAATTAACTGAAGAAAACTTAGTAGAATAAACTTTGGATGACTAAAGAAGTAAAAGAGAGATGCTACTAACAAGAGCAAGGAAATTGAAAAAGGTAAGAGATAAGAGTGAGAGATCAAGATTAAATAGTGAAAGATTGGCCTAGTCTGCTTGGGAAAAATGGCATCAAATTTAGCCAGGCTAATATGAGCACTCTGATCCATCCATTAGCTTTGACAGGATGTAGTCACGAGCTACAAATCTGACTCGCAGCAGAAAGAAGAATCAGTGAGGAAAAAAATATGAAAATTTAGAATAGACCATAAATTAAGGTGAACACAACCAGTGAAAGAAGGAGAAATAGAAGTTAAAAATCCAGCAAAAGTCAATGCAAACACGGCATTCTTTCATACAATCTGCTCCATATCCTCACAAGGTACACTCAAGAGAAGAAAAATCTGTACTGGCTCTTGTTTGCATGCAGACTTGTTGATTGTTTTATTTAAACAGAGATGGCAAGGAAATTCTGAAGAATTAGAAAGCTATCAGCTCTTAGTCTGCGCTCTACAGTATTTCACCGAAGTACAAAATAATTGGTTTGGTATGGTACTAACTATCCATAGATAGAGACTTGAAGGTCTTCTTCCCATTAAAATGTTCAACAATAAACTGCTTTTCTGTAATCAACCTGCTTCTGAAGACAAACATTATTCTACCGCTATCGACAGTATTTAGAAACCATAATAAATATTCCTCTTTGATGACAATAATAACTATGAATTTAAGCACTAGAAATAACCACTCTGCTCTTGATAATTAAATGTGAAAATGAACAGGCATTGAAAAAACCATAAGAAATAGCCATGAACTGAGGTGACAGCAGGAGCAAAATGACCACACTGTATAAAAGAAAATTATGTAGAGTGCTCAAGAATGAAATAAAAACATCCTACATCAAATATATGATACAGTGGAGTTAAAACAAACTCTACAGTGAAAGTAGGGCAGTATTCATCACAACCAAATTATGTGCTCATCACATGCACAAAGGGAAGATCATTAAAGAGAGAAATTACCACATGAGAGAACACAAACAAAACTTCAGGGGAGTCTACAAAGGAAAAAAGTAAAAGGCATCATGTATGAAAGTTGCATGTATTCAAAAGGAAATGGAAAACATCTTCAGAAATAGTTTTAAAAAAATTCCTGTGGACAGAGGGCCTGCAGTGATACCATTTCATAAAAAGTAGCCTGTTGGAAGAAAAACAAGGAAATACTTCCCTTTTTTTCCAGCACTTTAGCATTTCTCATTATTAGCATTAACTACAGTGGGTTATATACTATTCCTAAAAATCTTCACAACTGCTCTGTGGATCACAACAGTTTTGGTGACATTCATATTTTCCCTCTGTGCTTTGGACACATTTTTCTCTGAAGATTTTTCCACTCATTGAGTAACCATAAAGAAAATTGTTCCTTAGGAATTACACTCAGTTTTGTGTTATTACAACTTTATGTAAAAGAAACAGTCACATATGAGCCAAAGCATTTAATTTTGTATATTGATAGATCAAAATTGCTTTAAGTATTTAATACCAAACTCTGTCTGCCTGAATGATAACAGAATAGAAAGGCAATTTTCATGTTTTATTCCACGATATTTAATAGTCATCTCAGGTCTAGAAACCAGATAGGTTTTTAGTCTTTTATTTTTAAAAATAAACATTGGAATTATTCTGAGTTACTCTCTTTAAAACTGATCCACAGTCCATCATGACCATCAGTCCAAGTTGACTATATTTACTGGAAAAATAGATTATGTCGTCTTCAGAATGAATTTGCTTTCCTTTTAAGATGCTTGTAGCCAGGATTACAAACCTATCATTTCCTATTCTCAGTTTACTACTTCTATTAATCACTATGAATCATGCATCATAAAAACTTATTGCAAATCTGGAGATGAGATTTGGGGGAAAAAAAAGTCTTAAGTGTATGTCAGTGATTTTATTGGGTTTTTTTTAGGAACACTATAAAAAAAAAAGAAAGGTGCAGGTCTAATTTCAGGTCACATATCAGCCTACCCACCTGACATAGTTACCTACTGGTTGACAAATGAGTTGAATATTTGATCTGTAAATCCTCCCCCAAAGGTCTACACACACAGAAGCACCTAGATCTCCAGCAAGGATGCAAAGGCAACCTTCAAAATACGTGAGCGGCAAGGTCAGCGAGACTCCAGTTTTAGGGAAATTTCCTCACTTCCCACACAGCAAGATTCTGGAAGAATTGAAGTATGGACTTCAGACACTACTTGAAGCAGATTGGGGCTCTGCCTGTAACTTCAGAGGGACCACTCTAATCTGTATCTCTCAGATGTTTGGTTTTCAGTGTGTTAGCCACAAGCCTTTCAGCAATTCCACTAGCAGTTTCAATAAGGAAGCATGTCTGGTCCCCCTCAAGCTTGCTGTATTCTGCAGGTACTGAAAACTGATGTACAGCCAACATTCAGGTGACACTTGAAACATGAGCTTGCTTAATACGGCCATTTAAAAACATCAATAAAGATATATTTTAAATGCCATCAATTTCTCTATAAATGTCAAGCCATTAGTAACATTCTTTGCACTGAAACACAGTTTGAGAGGGTTACACTTACGCAGTAAGTGAATTAAATTAACTCTTGGCTAATGATTTCAGGGTGTAAGGACTAAAATGTTTGGATATCTAACCCTCTGTATTTTGGGTCTGGTTGGGCAGATTTTTCTTACTCATTAGCTCCTAGCCTCTGTCATGCAGAGGACTTAATGCATATATTTGCTATTGCATTGCACCACTTTTAGACCAAGGTCTACCTCACCCTCATATGCTTCCTGTCCCTTGACCATAGAGCTATAAAGAGTTTTGATACCTTTGGTTAAGGATACCGTAGCTCACGCTCAGGATATGCTGCCAGATGAAACGTAGGGCACAAGACTAAACTCGGACCCAGGCTAAATGCTCTGTGTGCCACCCCAGTAAAGTTTCAACCATGGGTTGAAGTAGGCACTTCCAACTCCTAGAAGCAGAGATAGGTCTATACTACACCTTTACACAAACCTTCTACACAGAGTGCATCCTATCTGTGGAAGTAATTCCCGACTAGAAGCAGGAAAGGAGATTAAGAAATAGGTCTTTATGAAAATAATTAAGAAATAAGGCTTCCCCAGTAGAACGCTTACCAACAAAAACCTATGTGAATTAATACTGTGCGTGGATGCAGTATCTCTTCAAAGATCTCCCATATAGCTTCTCTTTCAAACAGTGATATTCATTCTTCAGGACATTTTTTAAATACCCAAACTCAAATTTGAAATGGAATACTAATGTAAGTGATAGGAGCAGGCTCTGAAAAAGAGCATGTGAGAAAAACTACGACTAGCTGATTTTAGAACAATGGTCTCCGTAAGATAAAATAAAATTAAAAAGAAAAACAAAACCCAAACTTTATCTCACAGAATGAGAAAGTGTGAAAGAGGCCCATCACACAGTAAACTTTTTCACTAACATCACAGAATTGCCCCTTTTCCACAGGCATTCACCCAAAGCACAAATACATGTAGATGATGGACATGACCCATGCAGTTCTCTCAATTCTAGCTTTATCCTAGCAAAGGGAGACAGGCATTGGTTCCCTGATGCAAGGCAGCTATAAGAGAATTGGACTGTCCTTTAAAAATAAAGGATAAAGCTGCTTTTTCTTCCCCCACTGGGGTGGAATAGGTGATTCTTTGACTCAGGGCTTCAAAAGGCCTTTTTGACCAGTGGGACTTTTTGAGCCTGAATTTAAATGCTTTTTGAGGAAAGAAAAGTGATTTTAGTAGACTTCTCACACTTCAGACTCTGCAGTCAAACCATGATAACCTTCAGAGGAATTCATTGAAAGATACAGATATCACAGTGGCGGTGACAAAAATGTGTAGGAATATTTTTTCCATGGTGTATTGTCTGATTTTTCAATCACTAGCCATGGCTATTAGCTTTTACTATTTATGCATTCTTTATTTCATCACTGGTTTTGCTATATTAGAAAAAGAAAAACCACAAAAAAGCAACACAACAAAAACCAACAGCATGACTAATTAAGCTTCTGATTCTACCGTGTCATCAAATACAAACACTGAAAATTCCTTAAAGTTTCCAAAGTAAGGACTGTGGAACCTGATCTGCTATCAATATAGTTTTTCAATCACCACAAAGATCTATGACACACACAGCATTGGATGTAAAAATCCATAAATAAAAGTAAAAAGCCACAGCTCCTGCACATCCCAGTTCTCTTACTGATATACAGAAAAGTGTCAAGGGTACCAAATTTAATTCCTGGCTCTTTGTATGCACAGTAAAGATTTAGATAACAGATCTAGTTTAAATCAGAAATATATCGGCACTTATCTGCAGTCTCTCTATAGATCAAGCAATGAGATTCGGCCAGTTAGTATTATAAATCTAAGACAGAAACTCCAGACAGCAGATAAGTAATTCACTCTTACACAGTACAAGTGGGAGGCATAAGATTTCTCTCTTCGTAAAGAGGTGATTTTTTTTTTAAATTAATAATGATTCACAAATTATTTTTGCTCAAGTACAAGAAAAATTGGGGTTTTGGAAGGAGGATGGTCCACAATTAAAGGACTTCATTGTTCTCCTAATCAGTATTACAAAATACTTCACAGTCCATAACCTAGCTCTGACACAGAGCCAGTGTCCAAGAGCCTATAGACAGTACAAGGAAGAATCAGGGCCCCATACTGCAGTTCATCTGAGATTTACACACTTAAGATACCTCCAGCATAAACCTCCTGCTACTGGAGCAGCTGAGAAAACATTTATACCAAACATCCATATCACAGAGTCAAAGCAAAGTGAAAGGCAGCGAGAAGATCTTCAAAATCACTCATTGCAATTTGTCAGGGTTCATTTGTCAGAGCCCCCAGTTTTCTGACAAGGGTAGGTGGGGTCTTCCTGGATGACTTCTTGCAGTTTAGGCTTCAAATAGCACAAGAGCATTCTAGATTTTTAAGGGTAGTTTTTGAAGCTGGTCCCACTTGTATAAAGCTACTTATTGTTATTGGCTATGTCTCACATACAGAATAATAGTAAAAGTATCACTACCATAACATGAAAATAATACAGTCCTGTGAGTTCAAGGCATCTTACCTCCCAAAAATAACAAAAGATTTAAACTATGGCAAAATTAACTAGTAGACTGCTTAAAGTTGGAAAATAAATATAAGCTTCTCAGTAATTTTTAAAATATTATGTAAGGGAAGTATTTTTAGTGCCAACAGTAAGTCATGAAGAGGGTGTGTGTAGTATTTCCCTCTTACACTGAGCTAGATATTAAAGTTTGAGACACATACAAACAGTGAAAAGCACCAATCCAGTAGATTTGCAGCATGAAAACTTAGAAAGCCACTTTCAGTGTTTTCCCCTTCGGATGCAGAAAACAAAAAGCAGAAACAGAGAATCAGAAGACATTGGATAAGACATTTCTATTCCTGTGCTTTATACTGTTCACATCTAAAGAAGCAAACTTTGATGTTGTAGTGCTGCCATATTTCACCTTGAAAGTCATCAGTTTTATATATTGGGCTTTGACATTCTCATGTGCTAATTAGCAACTGATCGAAGTCACAGAAGCTTCCATTTATAATTTGTGAAGCAGTTTTACTCCTATCTCAAGGAATGGAAGATTGAGTCTTGCCATCTCTAACTGTTGCATAAAGATTAAAGTAGCAGTGACATGGCATACGCTTACACCTTCGTTTAATATCAGCTTTATGGATGTTCTCTTCCAACATTTGCAGAGTTGGTAGAGAGGAATGTTCATTGTGTTGTCTAACTCATTTGGCTTATCAATCTGAAGCAAATTAGTTTTGTGCCTTAGCAACATGAACATAGGATGAATTAACAATAAGCATCTGTGAGTGAGCAGAGCTGTGCATAAGCCAAAAAGAACAGCCTAGCTTCAAGTATTGTAGCTCCAACCTCCTACATCAGTAGTACAACTGCAAGAAACAAGACGACACAGTTTAGGGGTTGGTTTGGGGTTTGGGTTTTTGTTTTCTTTCTTTGTTTTGGGGTTTTGTTTTTCATTTTTTAAGAAAACTTAGCATCTTAAGTGAGGAATAAGAGCTCTTTTGATGCTTGCTTTGACAAGACACATCACAACGCTGAAATCAAGCATTCCAAATGAGAAGACAATTGGTTTAGAATCAGAATAACAGCTAGTCAAAAAGTTACTTGATTATAAAGTAAGATGAGGTAGTAGGTGCTGTCTCAACTTCTCTCTGCTATATTTCTGTCGAGAAGCGTGTTAAGAGCTTGTTTTCATAGGTGCACTTCACATTTCATTGCTTCTCATTTTATTACACATTGAGATTCAGCATTGCCAAAAATGGCTTTTTATAGTTGAGGGGAGTTTTTTAATCCTTTAATTTAAAAGAAACACAGAGAGCTCAGCTAGCTCTACCACTAGCTCATGATTTATTTTACAAGCAGTTTCACACAGCTCTTTACTAAACAGACATTCTTTGTGCTTTATTACGAGTTTGCTCCATTGAGTCATGCTCTCTGTGGGATGTTGCGTCTATATTTTATTTTGCTCTAGTCATTAATTACCTTGTGGGCCTGTATCATGTGTCTCTCAGTCTCATTTATTATAACAGTGCCTGGTAGTGCTGCTCAAGTTAAGAGGCTGTCAGTGTTTCCATTAGAAAACCCATCTCTCAGGGGTTTGGAAGTCAGCTGTAAAACTTTACTCCTGGCTGATGGTTGGCATACATGGCCACAGCCAGAAGGGTTCTTGCTTTTTGTAACATTAAATTGAGCTAGAAAAAAAACCTCAATGATTTAAAGTCACAGAATCAGACATGAGTTTTGACACCAGGTTTTCAAACCTCAGAAACAGCTTTATTTCTTTAAACCAAGTTTTGCAGGCTATTTGCTGATAATTTAAGTCAGTGCTTGTGAATTTGTGGGTTTGTTGGTGGTTTTTTGTTGTTGTTTGTCTTTTTTGTTGCTGTTGTGTTGCGGTTTGTAGTGATTTTTGTGTGGTTTTGTTGTGGGGTTTTTTTTGGGGGGTGGGGGGAAACAAGGACTTTTTGTTTGTTTTTCTCAAGGATTCAAGCCATCCTTCCAACTTCTTATCTATCATTGAATGTTCATCCTTGACACATCACCTCTGACTAACAGGTCCAGGGTCTGCTCCTCTTTGTCTGCTGCTGTCTGAAACAGTTTTTGAGTATTCCTTCACATATCTGCCCTTCCATTTAAGTTCAACAACAAAAATAAATTGCTCTCTTCTGTCTATATCTCAGCAACCATCATGTTCACTTGCATTTATTAACCTTATATCTCCACTTCGAGCAGAACTAGGAGGAGGCAACCCATGAAACTTCCATACACCAACACCTGTTTTTTTCTCAGTTGAAAATAAAAATGGACAGCCCAAAAGATTCATTGTAAGGGTTTTGAGGCAAGCTAGTTTGACAGCCAGGACCCCAAAAGCCCAAACAGTCAAGGAGCTGTCACGAGCTTCAGAGACAGCATTTACCAGTACCAGTGGTGGGGGGGTCAGTAAAGCCAGGAACTTAGCACTGTAGTGTGCAGATGTCTAGAGAAATTTGTCCAGACTCCACCACAACTTTACAGAACACTGACTCCAACAGCTCAGTAGGTCCTCAGATTAAAAAAAAAAAAAAAACAAAACAAAAACAAACAACAAACCACTTCAGCATTAAATTTAAGCCAGTTCTTCCTGTTTAATTCCAATAAATCAATGAAGGATTTGAATGTAAGCTTTCAATGACAGACACTATCCAAAACAACACCTTACAAGCTCATTTGTATGAGTAGACCTTTATACAAAAAAGCACGAGGCTCAGAAACTGGAGATGTGTTTAAGCCCAGTGATCTTATCATGGGAAAGCATCTTTAGAGCATCAGAAGGGTATATACACACAACCATGTACGGTAGTAGTACAAAGGAACTTGAAGACAGCATGGTCAGTGTTCTTAACTAAATAATGTATGAAGATTTAGCCTAGGTCACTTCTTCCCAAATGGTTTACTGAACCACAATTGTTTTTCACACACTACAAAACAGAGCTTATGGAAAATAAGCCTGAGGTGTTTAGTTACTGCCTTACATGCCAATACTATATAATTACATCTGATAAATTTTAAAGAATTCACATTCATCAAACAATGTTTACCTTTGAGAGTGCTTTGCACTTCTACAGAAAAAACCTTCAACAAAGTCCCAGTTTGACTAAAATTGACAATTTCCCTTAGAGTTTTGAAGGCATCACATCTGTGTCTGCTTCAGAGCTTAGACAAAGCACCAAGAAAGCAATCTCTATACTGTTGTTCTTTTTTAATCACCTCAACCAGCAGCAAGGACATACACCATAACCTTTAAAATAGTGACTGCACTATACTGTTAAAATCTCCATACTTAGTTCCAGTGTTCCCACACTGCCCTTCCTTTCAAAACACAGTAGGAAGAAATAAAGCAACCTATTAAAGCAATTATAAAAAGGAAGCAAGTTACAGAAGACTATACAAAGTCTTGACAAATCTGCATTTTATACACAGATTAATTAAACTGCATAGTGGTGGAGAATGAGCCAGATATCAACCACAGAGAGAACAGAGAAAAATGACTGCATTCATGAGCTACAGGTAGGATGAAAGGGAACACTGCTTTAGCAGGTCAAGGATTAAGTAATGAGACTGATAGAAGACCCAAGATCCACTAAATCAGCTGAAAAAAAAGTCCAGTTAAATAAAATTACTACCCCTACAAATCAGCAATCCTTGCCATTAAGCTTCATTTGTCTTAAATTCCCTAGAACGCATCCTGGTTAAACAAACTTCTTCGATAGATGCTAGGTTTCTTATTTCTAGGCTCTCAGTTAAGTGTTATAACTTCTGAAAATTCATCATCCTCATTCTTTTAACTGCTGTATTTATGCTATATTTTTGTCATCTAAAGAGAATTCAATTGTCAGTCACTCCTCAGTGCAACTTTATGCTATTAGTAAGGAAGAATACCTATAAATTAGATGGAATGGAAGATGAGGTACAGAGACAAGAGGACAATAAATCTATAGAAAATCATCTACTTTATCCAGCTGAAAGAACATTAGACCCAGGGGAAAGGTAAATATTGCTAGGGAAAAAAAAAGGTCCTTCAAATGCAAGCCTAGAATTTTTTACTCAAAATATACAGTCACATTAGATTAGGAAATTAATCTTACAGGGCTAGACCTATCCTAACTGAATCAAACCTTTGTGACCCCCTCCTCTGTTAAGCATCCTTTGCAGATGCTCTTAAGAGCAGTATAGCTATCCACAGCCTCTCACTCCAAGAAAATTATTCTCTCTGGTTAAAAAGTGAGTTAAAACATCTTACGCCACAATAAATCTGGGTTTTGTAGAAGCAGAATCAGAACTGTTGCAAAAATGGCCATACGGTTGAAAGATAGATCTGGAAGTTCTTGGTCCTCTCTTCTAGGATTTAGATTTCATTTGTTAATTGCTGTTCTTGTGGGTGGCTTGGAGATTGCCTTAGAACATGGATACTTAAGCAACTGAAAAGATCCTACTTTCCTGGATAAGAAGCTGTATTAACTAAAGTACCAGGCCAGTGGGTAGCTAGTTGCAGCACTTGCTTTAAGCCTAAATACATCATCAGACACAAAAAAAATCAACACAGCTTAAGGACTTTTAATAAGCAAGACCTAACACAAAAGTAAATAAGAAACAGGAGTTTGATTTTCTTTTCCCCCTCCAATATACAAATTTTAAAACATCATGCCTGTAACTAAAGTATAGGTAACAAATACTCCTGGCTTTGTAGCACTGTGCTTCACTGATTCTAACTGCTCTGGACATCCCTTTAACATAAGCCCCAAGACCGGAACTGAGTACGTGAACCTCAGCTCAATACTGAACCTTATTGCTCTCTACAACCTAATGTCTACTACCTAAAAGGAGGTTGTAGCAAGGCTGCTGTCGGTCTCTTCTCCCAGATTACTAATGATAAAACAAGAGGAAATGGCCTCAAGTTACATCAGGGGAGGTTTAGATTAGATATTAGTAAGAAATTCTTCACTGAAAGAGTGGTTAGGCACTGGAACAGGCTGCCCAGCAAGGTAGTAGAGTCATCATCCCTGGGGGTGTTTAAAAAAAAAAAACCCACAAAAACAAGAGGACATAGCACTTGAGGCTGTGGTCTAATGGATAAACAGATGTTAGGATGAGGGTTGGACTTGATGATCCTAGAAGTCCTTTCCAACCCTAATGATTCTATAATTCTAACCAAATATTCACCTTATGAAATCTCACTCTTGTAGACCTAGTATTTTGTCATCATCAAATTAATTGGCAAGAGTGCAAGTTCTGATGACGATTTCTTTGTCATCAGCACTGACTTTACATTTCTACTCCAAGCTCTTTCTTACTGGGATGGATAGTGTTTACTTATTTTTCCCTGCAACATTTACACTGGCATTAAAGATTCACTTCAAACAAGAAGTGGTAGCTCTTATTTAAGATCCATGTTCATATACAGTCCACAGCAAGCTTACTGCCCATAAATCAAATGGATATTTCTCCATAACTCGTCTCAAGCTATTCTGCTCTCTTTTCTAATCCAAAGAGAAACTGTCAGTCATGTTTATGGGTCAATTTTCAGTTTATTACTTTGGTTGACTAACAGGCTTCCTTGCTAGCTCTGACCTATACTTGCCATTGTAAAATAATTAGAAGTGATGCTTCAAAGTATTTACTGCTGTGGGTTTATTAACATTAAGTTTTACTCAGGAAAAGAAGAATCATGCCTAGCTGAAGACAACAAAACTTTCAGCAAGGAAAGGAGACTTCCCTCACTACAAATACTAATTGCCTCTGGTCACTTTTCTGCAATTCATACACACCATTAAACAATAACAGAATATGTAAAAATTATATAGTAATATTGTTATATCTGCTCCCTGCCATGAAATTCAAGAGGCAGATTGACAAGTGACATAAAGGTCTGATATACCGATATTCAGCACACTTGCACTGGCCACTACTAGAATAACAATGTGGCTTTATTTTGTACACTTCATATCATTCTCCTCTTGTATCACTTTTCCCACGAGAAAGGTGGTAACAAAATGTAGTAAAACTTGTAAGGAAAACTCACTCAGTGTAAGTCTCCTAAATAAACTCACTGTACAACAGGGGTAAAAAAAAAAAAAAAAAACCACAAACCACAACTAAGAAAAAAAAAAAACCAAAGGAGACAGTGGAGGAGACATCTTGAAGGTTTGAAAAAAATGGTCTTTAATGCAAGATGTTATGATACACTTCTTGGAAAAGCCTGAGCTGGTGAAACAGAGCTCAAACATGGGATTGCTTATCAGGAACACAATTTATTAAAGTAAGAGCATATTGAACATAACAGAAAACTGCTTGTTTAGTTTTGTAACCTTTTTGCAAGTGACACAGTTTAGAAGGCTGAAAAGCTCTTGAACCCACAGCAAACCTCAAAACCTTCAATAAGGAAAGCACATATCAATTGAAAGGAAAATATTTGTGTGCCTGAAGTTTATTTTAGAAAAAAACTGTTACAGACCATTTATAAAACACTACACATTGGCTCTAGAGATAAATTTATCCAGGATGCATTAGATGGAGTTTCTGAGGTATTTTTAACCTGGTTAGCAATGATTACAGAGTCATTCTTTGCCCTGCTTTGCTATTTCACCAAGATGTATCATTTGGAAACAACTGTCATCTCTGAAGCACTCTTTCTTTAGCAGGGATAGTGACAAATATGTACCTAACCACTATTTGGCCGTTGTTAATAGGTGAACGGGGAGTTTGCAGGGCTGAAAGTTAAATGAGGTAGAATAGAAAGCCATAGAAAAGAGAAATGGATCAATTCAGAAGTGATAGGGGACCCAAAGTTTCTTAAAAATTCAGAGCCATTTTTCTCCCAGTCTAGGAGCAGACCCATAACTTTTGGCTCAAAGGGTTGGACTCAAAATTTTAGACCTTACATTTCACATGTAACTGACAAGCGATAACCAGGTGCTGATATTGGTCACATCACAGTGTGAAGACAGCTTTTTAATGTGGCACTAAGATATTGTCCACAGGGAAGAGAACTCACTTAGCTCAGTATCATTTCATTATCCTGCAAAGATACACTCAGTTTAAAGTCTGGGAGTAACCTGCAGACCTCTGCAAATGGTCCCAAATTCTTCACCTTCCCATTTTGGGCACATGAACGAGATGGGTTACAGTCTTTACTGACCATTCATAGTCAGTTAAAAAATTAGTTTTGCTCTTGCCACATCCAGTAAACTGATTACATTTAAATGTATATAAACATAGCCATAAAGTATATTTGTAAATAATTAGTAATGCTCCACAGAGCAAAGTGCTGAAGTTGCTTTTAAGGCCTTTTCTAATACAAATTAAAAGAAAAAGAAAAATCCTGTCTTTTAATAGACTGATATCAGAGGTTAGGCTTCTTAGGTACACTGCCTGCCCAGGGGACAGACTTGGAGCACCGTGTACATGAATAGCTCTGGAGTGGACTGCTGGGGTCCAGCTCTGCCACTGGCACTAGGGCTGGCATTGACCAGAGGCAATTATGGCAACAAGCAGTGAGCTGGAAGGAGGAAAAAAAGAGGAGGCTATCTGTATTCACAAGTGAAGTCATTTATACTGAACCCTTCTGACCCTGAAATACAGATGCACCAAAGTCTCATCTCACCAGCTTGTAAGTCTTCAGGATGGGAGCAGTTTAAGGGGCACAATAGTGTCAGAGTGTTAATTTTTTTAAAGTTCAGAGATCTGTTCCACAAAGAACTTTCAACTATTTTTTGTTCGCTCCCATTTAATTCCTTTTGCCAGTAATAGAGAGCATGGGAAACCATAGTCCTGTGGTGGATAATATGTCTACAGGGTTCAATCCCACACACAAACTATTTTATGGGAGTACATGGATTAAGGTGTGGAGCATGTGACTGCTGAAATATGAGATTTCATTAAATGACTGCATGAACAAATTCTTCTCTTATACATTTGCAGAAAGTTAACTAAAGTGGTAGGATAGTTGAATTAACTTCTCTAGAAATTCTCCACAAGCCTTACCCAGGGGTGTACATTACTGAAATTACGTACACAAAATAAAAACACAGTAAAAAAAATTGTTCTGATTTTCATACACTGATCAAATGCACTGGAAGGATTAATTCGTTCTTTCTTGTTTTCAAAACCAGGATACCATAATAGATATGTAAATGCTGAGTCTAATTAATGAATTACAATTCAAGCTGCAGACATGCTGTTGCTTTTTAGGTACTGTATTGATTGAATTCTCAGAGTCTTTTGTTTTGTTTTAAGTGCACCATTATCCTCCAGCAAAATGTTTGATTTATGATACAGATACAGTGGAAGTTTTAAGTTTTATCCCCAGATGTCTCATAAAAAAATAAAGACAAAGCAAGCATCTAACTAGGAGTGACACCAAATGTCAACATCCCAGCAATTTATACAAGAAATGTACTCTCACATGGGTAGTGCTGCAGAGCACCAGGGTAAAACAAAATAGATGGGTCATCCACAGAGGGGAAAAAAGCCACTTAGAGATGATTAGATGATACATTTTTTTGGTGGAACCTTAATCATTCACACAGCTTTTTTTTTCCAACCAAAATCAACGTGTCTTTTCCCCACTTTGATTTGACCTTGTTCACTAGTGTATAGCCTTCCTGATAAGCAATTCTAAGTCAACAATACAAGTTTCATTATTACTTACATTTTTCACCCACAGATTAATGCACAGCCCAAATCCATGCTCAAGACCCTTGCAAACTACAACAATCCTTCTGTACATGGAAAGGCTTAGAAGTTACATAGTTTAGCACTAGAATGAGCCTGAACTTACAGAACATCATAGTAAACCTGACACAGCAATACTGTTATTTTAACCTTACAGTTAATAGCATAGTACTTAAAAGTTACTTGAAAATTATTCAGTGACCTAGAAATTTTAGCTGGTTACTCAAGAAAAGCCTAGTTGGTCATAATGCCCCACCAGTTATAGGTAAACAGCATCCTGTTGTGCATGGGTAAGCAATCCTAGCAGACGAGAGGCACGTAACCACTGCAAAACCCTCTGCTCAAAATGACAAGTGCTACATTTCAGCCCAGCTGCTGTAGACACACTATCACACTCAGAGTTGTATCAGAGATGTCACAGCCCATACACACAAGGAAAATCAGCTCTTCACTCCCTGTGGTGTTTTCATATTTAAGATTAGTGTAGAGAAACCTGATTAGTCACCACCATAACTCTTAAGGGGACAACACACCATCTCTGCAGAGCAGTCTCATTAGCCTTCAGGAAGAAGTTATTTAAACATTGGAGAGCAAGTCTATTAGATTGCCTGCTGATTTTACAGCAGAGAAGTATCTAGATCTAAAGGTTGAGTTTAGACTTTTTTTTTAATTTTTATATTTGCATGGAAATACAAAAGAAAACCTTTAACTGGATCTGACAGATATTCTTCTCAGATATTGATGTGAAGAAAAAAACCCAAAACAGTAAAGACACAATATGGAAAGCTGTTTGAAGAACAAAAATACTCACAACTTGACAGTGTCCTGTAAAACTGAATAAGTGAAGCCTTGCCAAGTCTTTATTTTTGAGACAATCGAGAGGAAAAAACCCGCTAGTGTTATAGTAATATCATAAAATTCTGTATTGACATTTCCAGAACAAGTGTCTCAATATTTTTCCCCACAGTATTTTTTTTAATCATCTACTACTGTAGAAATAGGTCAACATTAAAATGAAATAATCCCTAGTCCAAAATTGCTTTTCCACTGGATTTGATTTAGAGGAGAACTTGGAACTCAGAGTTTATTTTAAAAGAAAAGCAAGTGTTGCATCCTTGGCAAGGCACTCTGACCATACAGTTAGTAACAGCTAAACAGCAAACTGACAGAAAAAAACCAAACCAAACAAAACACAAAAATCAAAACACAACACAAACCAACAAAAAACATCTAACCAATATTAAAATACTCAGGACAGTTGTTCTGGTGCAGATCCCTGCCTAACAAATGATGCTAACTGGAAGTCCCAGTCCTAGTGCTCTGCTAACCAGAGTCTAATGACAATTCATCACCTTTACCAAGAACAGAGAATGCCCTCCCATCAGATGTGCAAGTCTCAGGTGCCTATTAGCTCTCCAGATACACTCACTGGGCTTGTGTGTCCTTAACTAGACCTTTCCCAACCTTCTGACTGCAGTGGACTTCTCAGCACCGTGCTAACCACTGCACATCAACCCACAGGGCTAGGCAGGAGAGGGAGCTCAGTGCTCTGCTGGTCTGGCCAAGATGTTGTTCATGGCATCAGTCACAGCCTCAACGGGCACTAGAGAAAGGGACATTAGATGCAGGGTGGCATCTGAAGGAGGAAAAACCCCTTATACACTAAAGTTCTGGAAGAGCAAGTGCTATGAAGCTGCTTTTCTTTCCCTGTGGGAAAGGGATGAGGTTGGCCCTTGCCATTGCTATTTCTCCAAAGGCAAAACTCCAGAGCAGAGGCTAACTGAACCTCCCAGATCCACTCTGTGGCTACAGGCAAGCTTTTTGGACTGCATTAAGAGCCTAACCACAGGGCTGTGATCGGAGGCCATGCAGAGGGAGAATCTGTGCCTCAGGCAGCCCAGTGCACTCAGGGTGAACAAAGAGCAGAGCAGCTTCTGTCTCCATACTTCAAATGGTGCAAAATATGTCCCCACTAATGCTACTGTTTCTGGTCCCGGGGCTAATAGCAGATACTGCTGCTTCTACTGTTTCTGATCTTTGGAGAAGCTTGTGGCACTGGAGGCTTTAAACCTCATGCTTCATTATGCAGAGATTGAGATTGTGCTTAAATACTGCAGCATTAGGTGTAGATGTTAAATAGCAGAGATTTTCTGCTGTGACCAGAAAACCTGCATTTAATCCAAATTGGAGTGCAAACACTCAGTTTTATCAGTAATTCAGCTTAGTTATTCACTTTCCTTCCCACTTTGAGGTAACTGTTTTTTTCCAAAATAGAATTTTTACAACTTGTAAGAGAAATGTTGTTCTTTTAATCCAGCTTTGAACTGAGGTGCCCACCTACCAGAATAAATCAGGAGTTAACTGAGTCCATTGAAAAGAGTGGATCAAAAGCAAATCTCTACCTGCTTGCATTGCTGCTATGTAAAGTGCACTATAATTAGGTTTCTACATACTCAGATACCAAAAAGGGGGTCATTACACCTGCTCTCTCAAGAGGCATTGGTACTATTCACTAGTTAATTGTCCATTTCTGCTTTCCCAAAAATAAAATGGTTGTTATAACAAGTATTTATCTTCAGTCCTTGGCTGCTTGACAAGGATTATTCAGTGCTTAAACATGCAAGTTGGAATGAATTAACAGTTGAACACCTTTTTCTAATTATTATTTTTAATGTTGAAAAGTCTGCCTTAAGAGTCCCAGGCTTTTTCAGAAGAGCCAGATGCTATTTCTTTACACTGCCTCAGACTTGAAGTGAACAATTTGAGGGGGCAGGAGTGGAGGAATGAGAACTGCCCACACAGCAAGAGGGAGATGAGTAATTTAATTCCTACTTGCAGACACAAGCTTCTATCTCCTCTGCTAAATACCAGCTTTTACTGTAAAGAGGCAGTGCGCCACATCCATTCTTAAAGGACTTGTTTTGTGGTGGGCAGATGCAGGCTTTGACTTTAAAGAGGGAGAAAGTAATAAATATTTAAAGACACCCACAGGTAGTTTGTGAATAGTAGTTAACGTCTGTTCAAACTACAGAGGATGCTTCAGAGAGAGAAGGCCATAGGCAGTTTGCCCTCCACCACTTGCATAACTTCCACTTCAAACACAAGATGCTTCACTTATCTTCCTGCAGTTACATCTGCCAATATAAATTGTCTGTTTAGAATAGAGAAATGGACCATCATTAATGCCTCATTAAGTACTAAGTGCTGAAACTTCTGCCATGATCCATTTGAAATGCAGTTTCTCCTACTCTGGCAATAAGATTTAGATCTGCAAATCTGATGTTTTAAGATGTTGAAAAGTTTCCTACTAATAGCACACAGGAACACACCTAAATTAAGCCAAGACAAGTGGCATGCCCTTTCAAGTTTACCTTACACCCCACCTCTACTCCATGTGACAGAAATAAAGCAAGTTAAACTTGTGTGAAAATGAGTGGGAGAGTATTGCATCAAATACTCTTCAGAATCAGTTGGCTTACTTCACTTATTTTTTCACAAGCAAAGCAAACGGTTTACATTTATAGGGCTTAGAAACTTACAACTGAAGTGACTGAGATTCAAATCTTATCTTGTGACTCTGGGAATTGATGCCTGGTGATGGACAGTGATGAAGCACAGGCAAGAACCTAATACAATTTATCTCAGTTGGATTTGGCTGCTTAAATATTTTGGGAACCAGAGTCAGAGATGATTCTATGAGGCTTTAACTTGCCCTTGCTCAAGAGAGCAAGTAAAACAAAAAATAATATAAGTTTTCCCTAAAATGTCACCAAGTTCTCAGAGATGAATGAATCTCTGAAATGGAAGGAAAGGGGCACACAGACAAGTTACTCTGAGAGAAGCTGTAATGCTTCCAGCAGCTACTGCAGCTCAGCTGCATGTGGCAGCCTACAGTCCTGCCATCCAGTCCACAGGCCTGGATAAGCAAAACTTCCATGAGGAAAGCAGATGACATTTTATTCCCCTGCATAGCAGCCTGGCCTCAGCCTGCAGAACAAGACCATTAAACCAAGAAAGCCAGAAGCCTCCAGCCTGGAGCCCCCTACTCCTAACCAAGACAGCCATTGCATAGAGCCCATGCCTTGCACCTTTGGGCAGTGCTTTGTGGAAGGAACTGGTGCAAGCCGTTATCATGATGGACCAAAACCAATATGTATTCACTATTCCTCCCCTAGGAAGGTCTGGCTGTAGCCAATTTTTTTTTTCCTGTGTTCTCCAGGCACTAGACATTTCAGAATTAAACCACAAGCTAAGACACTTTGGTATTTAGGTGATGCAAACTAGGGCATAGATTATGAGCTGGTGAAAAGCATGCCTCACACCTTACATTTTTATTAAATCATAGATCAATCTTTTTTGCAGACTAATAATAAAACACTGTCTTTACAGAGTAAAACATGAAGCTACCATTATTCTGGTTGCCATTCATACATATTGAAAACCTCTTTCAAAACATCACTATTTTGCCTGTACAGTGCAAGAGTCTGTTCTTCCAACTGAAGCATATTAAGATAAAACTGAGGGTTATTCTGGAACCAGGTTTTCCCCCAGATATGCCAATGCACATACCTAGAGGGTATACGCCTTTTCTTGGACTAAGATAATTTCTAAATTATGGCATACATACTACTAAAACAGCTGCAAGATGAAAATTCGGAGATTTACCGACTGTTTTATTCTTCCAAGTCATCACAAGAGCACAGCAAACTATTCAAGGGGTAAGTTTGTTAGTGTACGTCCAAGCTTATTATATCACCTGGCTTTGGTTAGAATCTCATACCTAAACCATCCTGTCATTGTGACGAATATGTCCCAAAGCACAGAAAGATGACTACAGATGTCAGAAGACACCTCGCTATGAGCACGTAGGCATCTGATGGATTATGTAGTTCTGAGCATTGTAGAACACAAGTGAACACAATCATTTCCAAAGCTTCTTTTCCTTCAAGTGTGTTGGATGTTATAGGAGAGAAATAAGACAACAGTTAAAACGTTTGTCATTTGCATTTTAACATTTTGCTCTGAAATGTTAATGTGACATTTTTCTGAAGTTTCAAACTGTGTGCAATAGCTTGCTAGAGTTATGTGGGAAAATACCCCTAAGGCTTTTTTTTCCACATTATTGTATTTCCTTTATTACAACAAATGTTTATCTTAATTTTCAGAGCACTGATTATGAGAAAAGAGAGGGAAGTGGGAGAAAAAGAAAAAGCAACTTAGAGTTCACTGCCATCATGAAATGCAGAAAACTTCACATGTTTTTAATCTAACGACAGCTTGCAGTGTAATTGTTGCTTCCACACTGACTATTCAAAGTGATGTTGACATAAGATAACAAGCCATGGCACAAAGCATCTAACACAGAAAGAAAACCCTAGAAAGGGTGTAATAATGACAGGTCATCTTAATTCTTAGACACCGGAGTTATTTGTGGATGGATGTCTATCCTTTCACCAAACCACTCGGACTTTTTTTTTTTTTACTCCATTTGTGTTCCCTTCCCTTTGATCTCCCATTTACTCTGAAGAAAATGAAATGCAGACTAAAAGGCTCCATCAGGAGCTGAATATATTGCAAACTTTAGACCCACCAGTGTTAGCTCAGATGATTGCTGCAAATGGAGGGCTGCACAACATCAGAGCTCTGCCAGAGACCCCACATAGAGTGTTCAGTCAGGACACTGACCAGCACCCACAGGACACATCTCTGCTTCAGTAGGACAAAAGCAAGGACAAGGGCTCCTTTGCTGAACCCAAGCACTTGCAGGAGTTGTGGGCGTTTGTTTCTTATTGTTCTACTACTGATAGTAATGACAACAGCATAACAATGTTTGTTCTTTAAATATAAAATGAGACACAGGAGCCCACATTCGGATTTTCAAAGGCATTTACCCATAGTACTCGAAATGCTGTGAGGCAGAACACCTCACTGAGGAACTGGACCAATGAGGCTTTCATCCAAAGTCAGAGGCTAAGACACTAAACGACTTATCAGCTATGCTGATATCTTAAGACTTTAACCAAAAAGAGGTACTATTTACAACAAAATTCCCCCCCAATAAAAAAAAAAATCAAACCACACAACAAAATAAATCCAGAAAATTTCACAAGAACTAGGGGATTTTCTTTATTTGTATTTTTTTATATCTCCCCTCTGGTATCAGAAGAATCTGAAATACTGCACTTCTAATGGCATCATAGTTGGTTTGGCACAACACAACAATACACAATTAAGAGGTGAATTGTTTGTAGAATGTCCTTCCCCATACAGAAGTGGTTCAGTCTTCAGAGTCTAGAGCTACATAGTCCTCTAAAGCTGAAAGATGGTAGTGATGACTTCAACAAGTAACATTTATTTGGCCTTTTGCCTAAAATTGCGTATCTGCCAGAGCAAAATAAAAGCTTCCAATGGCTGAAGGACACTTGTTCAGTATTGTAAATCAGGGACTTCCAAACAACCTGGCAACATTTGTTCCTCCATCCTCTACACTGTCTTTAAAGTCTCCCACCTAAGCACAGATCTCAGCAAGCCATGATTACAATAGCTTGTGAAATCTGTCAGATCACACAATAAGGCAGGAAGGAAGGCTGCAGATTTTCCTGACATGAAAAAACTGAGGGCATTAAAGGACATTTCTGGGGTTCCCAGAACTCACACAAGGACAAAGAGAACCTGCACTGGGACTAGGGCTCTGTATCTCCTGACAATTAGATAAAGCTAATAGAAAACACAAACTTGATCAAAAAAAGAACCACTCCACGCCCCAAAAGCAAAATCCAGCTCTAATTACATGCTTGCAGTAAAAATTGGCGGCACTCATACGCCATCTAAAGAACTGAAAAAATCAAGCTAAGACAAAGATGCAAGGTTTCCTCACCACTGCACTGTGAGTTAGTATACCAAAATATAATTAAATGATTTAGACAAACACCAAGCTCAATTTGTACTTCTTTCTCAGCAGATTAGAGAAATTGCACTCAAAGCAGCTTGTTAAGCAGTAAGTAACATTTAAAAAAAGGCATTTAACAATCTGTTCCTTATACAACTCCTTTCCAGCCAAATTGCACCTATAAAGTTAGAACAGAACTGCTTTGGAATCAAACAAACACGAGTTGCATATTTTTATTACACACGAGGTGGCTAGTGTATTACAATTCAATTAGTACATACATACATATTCTTTCGCTGCACTTCATAAGTACTCCAGCAAAACCTTTTTATATGTTTACAGCATGAAAATACATTTAAGTCTGATATGTCCAACATCAGGAAGTTGGCATGCAAAGAATAATGAGATTTGCTCATCATCTTTGCAGTGTCTTACAAACCTAACCTTCCCATGGGTTTCTGAATGTCTGTTTTTAAAGTTTGTTTGAAGTTTCAAGAGCAACTTCTCCCCACCCTCCATATCACTTCGGTGGTTTCCAAAGCACTATCACTCACGCAGTTCCATATACCAAGGGCAGGCTGAGCTTTACAGCAGTATCATAAAGCAGTTGAAAACACAAGGTCCCAGTGACCAAACACAGAGGCAGAAGGTACCACAGCAAGCCCTTCCACTGTTACAGTTGGCCTGGAAAGAGCAGCAATGACCAATGAACAGCTCTGCTGTTCAGTCCTATGGTCAAGCACATTCATTAGGGCTCCCAGGAAATTTCTACCTTCAGACCAGAACATTGCTCAAAGTAGCTTGTTCTCTTTTTAAGTGGAATCTACTTAGAGAGAAAATACCCCAATGCTTCCTACAATGAACAGTTCTTAGAGTCAGTCCCTCATCAATGCATAAAACAGAGGCAACCTGTGCCTGGGATATTCATTGACCCATGGGGCAGCTCTGAGGTGCACATTTGCATCACTCTTTGCTCAGTTATTAACACTAAATATTGCTGGCTCTTTTTCTTTCATAAAGGGTCTCTGGTACCAGTGTAGCATAAAGATTCTTTTTGTCTCATGAATAATCAATCAAAAACCTGTTCTGCCTTTCTATAGACCAAGCACACTAAGGATTAAAAAAAATAGATACTCCCCCCATGGATGTTTTCAAAACAGTTTTGATTAAACTTCCCACTGGATGCTGCATTCCAGTGGGAAATAAATTTTATTTGTGTTTATGTGGACACATATTTGTGCTTACCCATGGCAAGAGGGTGGATGAAGAAGAATCATGGAGTGGATCAGGCTATTGAAAGAAAGATGATCTTTGCATTATTGAAGCTTGTTGTCATGCATATATTATCCAGCATAAATTTTAAATTGACATTTTTGAAGTATCAGATCACTGTTCTTATGTTCTCCCACACGAACTTGCAAAAGATGGTCCTGGATGATCTGAAGACATCAGACATGTTCTCGTCTATGGCCTTATCCTTCTCTGCCACTCAGTATGTGACAGCACCACTGTTTCAAAAAGTTAGGTAGAAAGAACACATGCGTGTGTGGGCAGGAGCACAGGTACTGTCTTACTGAACAAGTATATGCTGAATTTCTTGCTTTTGTAACACAGAGTGGGCACCAGCAACATCTTTTTCCCAAACTCAAAAGGCTCAAAGTATTGCAAAAAAATCTATGAGGAGGAATGACACTAGTCCTTTCCCATGAAGCTTAAGATACACTCCAAAGCAAAGAAAGCTTTTCTACTCTTGCTGCATTTGTAAAAGGCTTAGGGAATTACAGAATATTCAGGATCACAAAAAAGCTGTATTAGTTCTCTTCATCTAGTTAAGACATTATTCAGCCCTCTTCCACACAGGGATACCAAGCCTGACAGGTGCTCCAGGCAGGGAGATCTTTAGCTTGTGAAGACAGAAATGTATATTCAACTTAGTAAGTGAATTCAGTCTAGGTCGAGATTAGTTTCCTGGGGTTGTTGAAGGCAAAAATTTAAGAATTTGTACTTCTGCTAAACTGCTTTTTCCTCCGTATCTGAAAGATAAGTTAGCAGTTACAAATACAGTGGCATTTCAATTACAGTTACTCTGAATACCTAGCATCCTTGACCATCTCAGTGACAC
>JAAGNO010010602.1:0-28407 GCA_033439905.1 Ceryle rudis
AGTATATTGACTTTTTTTTTTTCTATTTAAACCATGCAATATTGGTATGCATTACTGATTATGGTAAGCAGAGTTAACATTTCTTTTTCTTTGTACCAAACACTGTGCAGCGAGGCACACCAAATAAAACAAAAAAATATGGACCTTTACTGAAACACAACTGCAGCAAAAGCAAGCTGAAAATATGTTTTAATTGCCTTAAATGCCTTAAAGTATGTTAAAATGAGGATTTAAAAGTCCTGTATAAAAGTTTAAAACATTGGCATGGCCTTCTCTTTGTATTTCCTCTATTCGCAAGTCTGGGTACAGGCTTTTGAAGTGTGTCTCACATGGCATGCATAGCCCGGTTGGATCACTTCTTGTATGTGACAAGTACTTTTGAGAGACGTTGAACAGAGCCTGGTTTCCCTGTAGCTTTGTGTCTCCTGGTTAGATAATCTCAGGTCTAATATTTTTGAAACTTTGAAGCTTTTTTTTAATTTGATGCATTCATAATGTCTTTCTTTCCTGTCAATTTTCCAGGGCTTAATATTGTACCTGAGATAGCACTTCAGACTTTCCCATATGGAGATATCAATTTGAGTCCATCTCTTCTCCCAGCACTTCTGTTTTGATATTGTTTAGTACTTAATATTTTCCAAGACTGTATCATTCTGTAAAACTTTCAGCCAGGAGTTTAAAAAAATTATTTGTGTGTAGTCAGAAACCCACACGCCACCACTTTCATTGCTTATGGAAAGAGAGAAAAAATTTGCAATGACACCTTGTTATATATTCATGATAAATAAAATGTATGCCATTGTGAACAAAAAAATTGTTCTTCCACTTATTTTTCAATTAAATTTAAAATTTTTGATATCATATAGCTATACTGTGCTTTTGTTTAATATATCTTTGCCATTGGGACACTGAATTTTTATTTGCCTAGTGCTATCGTGATCTTGGATCTGTTTCACCAGCCCTTCTAGTTGTCTGCAACCTTCTCATGCCTGTAGACAGATGTTGTGTTCTTTTTTTCAGGCGTGTTAATCAGTAATAGAAAGAAATTAGAAAAAAACAGTGACAAAAGCTTGTCTCAAATTTGAGATTTAAAAAATATATACTATATTGAATTCTATGGGAATGAATTTCCAGGAAGTGAAAAAAACAACACAATACTCCCCAGAAAACACCATCCTCAATCTGCGAGCTGCAAACATTTATTAATCTTCCTTTTTGCCTGCATAAGAAAAAAGATCAGATACTATTAAGAATTTTTCTAAAGAGAATGAAATATTTTGCATAAAACTAGAATTTTCCTCTAAATGTCTGTTTTCTGAAAAAGGCATTTTTGCGGGGTATCATACTAATGAGAAATTCATGAGTCACTTTATTCAGCATCTGGGGAAGACAAATATATAATGCTCCATAATTTGAAGCTGTGTCCTTAAAATTGAACAGTGTAATATGTATTTGGACAGCTCAGAAGAGATAAGATCAATACCGCAGCAGTGATTCTTCACCCCTCACACCTGTGGTCTTAGATTCCCTGCCTATGTTATTACAGTCACAGCCTAGATGGATAGTCTCTAGAAAGAGGCCTATGTGACCTTATCAATGTTAACAGCAAACTCTTTCCCCTACTTATATTTAACCTTTTCCAAAGCTGAATCAAATTCTGTTTCTCAAAAATATTTCTTTTCCGATCAACTCCTTTTGCTTCAAATGTTTCTGAAGGGACAAATTCCAATTTTTCTACAGGCAAAATAAATGCAAACTGGCAATTACCTCTTGGGCACCTACCTAATGAATATATGAAGTGGCCAAATAGATTTCTATAGTATCCCACACAGTATTGTTTCTTGTTCAGTACCCATCACCAGCTTGCTGCACTGTTGTTACTCACTGTTTGCTTTCCTTATCTGTGATGCATTCAAGACAAGTCATCCTGGATTTATATTTTCAAGTAATATTTTGTGACAGCTGTATGAAGCATGCTCCAGGAGTACAGATGCAATTGTGTTCATTGCTTTTGTTTGTTACACTGAATTTTCTTACCTCATTTTTTGAGGGGAAAAAGTCATCCTTCTGCCTTGAATTCATGTCCATCAGCTCAACTTGTGAACTGGATTTTGCAAGCTACAGCTTTTCTTTTTGTTACTGCCTTGTGGTATCTTTCTGAAAAAGATGCAGAAAGGGAGCAGGGACCCCTTTGCATCACCACTGCTCTCAGTGTCATTTGGCAGACAAAAGTAGCATACATGTAAGTATGCATTACTGTTACCACACCTTATGGGCCATGAATAGCATCACAAAAGCAAATGTCCTAGGTAAAGAAAAGTGAACACAACTTAGAAGATAAATCAAAATCCAATATGTTTTTTTCTGGGTGATACATAATGAACACAGCCCCAGATTTTACAGAGCACCCCAAGCCTGTGAGAAAGAGTTAAATGAGGTTGTAAATATGACTGAGGAAGCCTGTCCGAGTTAGGACAGCCTGTCTGGGTAGTTATTTAAGTTCCTATGACTCGTAGCATCACAGGGGTTTGGATAACCTGCTCCAGCCCTTTGGTATCTAGCCCAGGGGACTGCTCATGGACTGGCAGGGATTTAGCCTTGTCAGGGCATGGGCTGCTTGACTGTCAAGGACTTCTCTGCACCATTCGTTGTTCAAAGAGGATCAAGGCAAATGTGAAATCTTTCATGATTCATAGTGTCCATCAGGTTGTTCACAGAGTTATGTACTTCATGGGAAGCCAGGTTCTTCATCATCTCCCTTGTAGATCATGAAGTAGAGGAGAGGTTTCTGTGGTCTGAAAGATGTCTTGACCTATTTGAGGTGAAAACAAATGAAGCACTGGAATAGAATGTCTTTGGTTTTGTTATTTACTCCTACTCTAGCCATATTATGGAATTTATTTTGATACAGATCTTGACTCTGTCACCCAAAAAAAGCTTCATTTTGGGTGAAAATATCAAAATACTGTGTCTTTGTAAGTCAAAAATAATAGAGGTTTCCATGACTCCAAATCAAAAGACTTTTTTAGCCATTGATCTGTATTGAAAACGTTGTCCTTATTTAGAACAGAAAATGGTTCAGTCTCCTTAAAAAGTTATTAGGAAGTATAAAAGTTATGTTAACTAGAGAGAAGTAGTTTTAGCTAGGAGCTGCAAGAAGAGTTGATCACAGAATCACAGAAAGGTTTGGATTGGAAGAGATATTAAAGAACATCTAGTTCCAACACCCCTGCCATGGCAGAGACACCTCACACTAGATCAGGTTGCTCAAGTCCCCATCCGACCTGTATTTCAATATCATCCACGACTTCCATGGGCAACCTGTTCCAGTGTTTTGCCACCCTCAGAGTGAAGAATTTACTTCTTATTTCCAATCTAAATCTGTCCTCTTTCTCATCCTATCACTACAAGCCTTTTTTAAAAATCCCTCCCCATCTTTCTTGTAGGCCCCTTTCAGATACTGGAAGGACACAATAAGGTCTCCCCAGAACCTTCTCTTCTTCAGACTGAACAAGCCCAACTCTCTTAGCCTGTCCTCATAGGAAAGATGTTCCAGCACTCTGATCATCTTTGTGGCCCTCCTCTGGACCCTCTCCAACAGATCCATGTCCTTCTTGTGTTGGGGGCTCCAGAGCTGGATGCAGTACTCCAGGTGGGGTCTCACAGGAGCTGAGCAGAGGGGGATAACCACCTCCCTTGACCTGCTGTCCACACTGCTTTTGATGCAGCCCAGGATACAGATGGCTTTTTGGGATGCACTTGCACATTGTTGGCTGATGTTGAGTTTTTCATGAACCAGCACACCCAAGTCTCTCTCCTCAGGACTTCTCTCAATCCATACTCTACCCATCCTGTACTTGTGCTTGGGATGGCCTTGACCCAAGTGCAGGACCTTGCACTTGGCCTTGCTGAACTTCCTGAGACTGGCATGGGCCCACCTCTCAAGCCTGTCAAGGTCCATCTCGATGGCATCTCTTCCCTCCAGCTTGTCGACCGCATCACACAGCTTGGTGTCATTGCAAACTTGTTGAGGGTGCCTCAATCCCACGCTCCATGTCACCGACAAAGGTGTTAAACAGCACTGGGCCCAGTACTGATCCCTGAGGAGCACCGCTCATTACTGGTCACTACTTGGACATCGAACCATCGATCGCAACTCTTTGAGTGTGACCATCCAGCCAATTCCTTATCCACAGAGTGGTCCATCCATCAAATCTATTTCTTTCCAATTTAGAGACCAGGATGTTGTGTGTGATGAAGAGTTTGCACAAGGCCAGGTAGGTGACGTCAGTCCCTGATGCTTTTACTCCCTCGTAAAAGGCCACTAGATTAGTCAAGCATGATTTGCCGTCGGTGAAGTCATGTTGGTTGCCACCAATCACCTCCTCATTTTCCATGTGCCATATAGCAGAGCCTTCAGGAGGATCTGCTCCATGATCTTGCTGGGCACAGAGGTGAGACTGACTGGCCTATAGTTGCCTGGGTCTTCCTTTTTTCCCTTTTATGAAAATGGGAGTGATGTTTCCCCTCAGATATATCAGATATATTTCTGATACCTTGCAAGGGTGAAGCAATGTCTGTGGCTATTGCTTCAAACTGCAAAGGTGAGGCAGAAATGGATGAATATATGCTCAGGTCTTAATTTCTTTTCCCAACCTGGGAAAACTTTGGCATTTAGCTTTTTTTCATAATGAAGCAAAGTGCATGTGGTTCTCCTCATTGTGAATATGACTGTATTTTAATAACCCTTTGGCCTCTTGCAAACTTCTGGTAAGCTTAAGCTGTTGAATGCTCTTAAAGATATTAAATACCAACATGTCATAAAAAATTATTTGACTAGAAGAGAATGACTTCTGTATTTTAATTGAGTACTGTGATAGCCCATTTCTCAGAGGGTCTAGACATTGTCTTTGAGAAGAGGACTGCAGTGTAAGATCACATTATTTATTAGATGTCAGAAAAACTAAATGGAAGAGAGACACAATTTACACCTCAACTTTTGGAAAAAACTCAGAAGTCTGTATATTAGTAGAGATCGGAAACTCAATCCTGAAGACCTCCGAATGGGAGACTACATAGTCTCTTCAAGATACCTATTCCAGAGTTCCATTTCTTTTCAGTTTTGTAGATGTTACATTTACTCTTTTATGGTCTTTTTTACCATGTACACCCTTCACAAATTTTTAAAGGTAGTGGTGTCAGCTCTTTAAACACTTTGGAATGGAGTTTGCCAGACTCAGGTGCTTTGAAAACTTTACAAAGATCAACACTGAGTAGAACTGTATGTGGTTCCCTTCATGTACAACACATCATTTATGTCTGAAGAAGAAGGTCAGCTATCAGGAGACATATTAAGAAATCCAACTCTTAAAATAGGGGATCTCAGTGGAAAATGGTTCCTGTGGGAATTGTCAAGTTAAGCTGACTAATCCTTGAGGCTTTAAATTTTTTTTACCCCTTGTTATAACTGGAGATGGTTTAGCCAGCTTCTCTAAAGATGGAGAGCTTAAGCCTTGTAGGATCTATCAGTCCCTGCAGACTATAAAGGTAAATCCAGTCTGACTGAGGTAGTGAGGCATTCAAGGATTCATAATGCCTGGGAGGAAAAAGAAGTAAACTCCTGGGATTGTTTAAGTCTCATACAGAAGTCTGAAGTTGCACAGACATGAAGCATAGCAAATGGAGTTCTCAAAATCAAGACCAGATCATTTTGCTTTAAGTGGAAGTGTTTAGTTTCTGCTGAAGCCTTAAGGGTAATAAATTATACTCATTTTGCTTGACTGGTAGAGAGCTGCTAGTATCTGTATGTTAAAATGTGTTGCATCCTTCCAATTTAAGTTAGCTGTAGGTGAATGCTGAAAACACTGGAATGATGATGAAGTTAAGATTTTTAAATCTTTCAGTGGATAGTCATTCATGCTGACACTGAGAAGTCAAACCGTATGGCACAGGATATAGCATATATTCAGATCTGGCAGAATGAAATATGCCTGCTGCTGTATCTGGTTATAAAGGGAAAATTTCAAGTTTTAACTCAGATCAGGGTACAAAAGCAATTATGCCTAATGTAAAGATAAGACATAAGAAGCAAAATAATTCTGAGTAGATTCCATGTTTTGCATGTGTATATCTGGTGCTCTATATGGCAGACATTTTACAATTGAATTATTTATACTGAAAATACTAAAATATTTCTATGAATACTGTGTCATGACAGTGATTTTGGTCTTCTATGCCCAGGGAGCACAGAATGCAGTTTTAAGCAAAATTGGTTATAACACACACAAAGCATCCATGTAAAAATACATTTTCCATTGCAAATCAAATTACACTTTTGAGACACTAAGCTGATAGTATTTGAAAGCCTCCTTACAGGAATGAAAATTATATTCTCCAGTGCTCTTCCCTTGTATTCATACTGCCATGCTATTCAGTCAGGAGGCTGGCAGAGGGAGTGTAAGTGATCATGGAGGTCTTGATCACCTTGAAAACTGATATCGACTTTGCCTCTCTAGCAAAGGTGTATGAGTGATGGGCACTTGATAAATTAGCTTAACAGATTTTGCTTCTTGGGAAGACCATGCAGTTGTAATATCTTCTCTTAATAATAAGTCAGAAAAGTGTGAGAATTATGGAAATGTGGTAGACTAATAAAAAGAAAATATTCAGTAAATTTTTCACAATTAATTCTAGTTCTATGTTTAAAGTGAAGTAGGGAGAACAAATGCAAAAGGGAGCTGGAGTCTCACAATGAAACTGGGATTAAATTCCTGGTCAGAGAAAACATGATACTTAGGGACTTTTTATTTAAAGAGTCTGAAAGGAGGCTGAGAAACGCTAGGAAAATTCTGGTCAGATAACAGCACATGTTAGTGATGTCAGTAACAGAAAGATGAAGCTGTACCTCAAAACTGAGCTTAGATTTCATTGGGAAAGCTAGGAGGATTTTAAACTTCCCCTTAATCTCTTCTGTTCTTCTCTTGCACACAGTGCTGGCAGCTTGGATCCCTGGCAGTACCGTCCCTCTGAAGCTGCAGTAATGTTTTGGCACTGCATAGCCCTCAGGCCAAAAAAAAAGGATTTTCCTTGGCTGAAGTCCCATGCTGTGGGCCCACCTGCACCCCCGTGTGTGGTGTGGAGGCAGGAGAGCAGGGAAAGGGCATCTGTACAGACCCCTCTCCCTTTATCTCTGAATGCACTGGGGCTGTGCCTGGTGGAAGTAAGCCAAGCTTGAAGAGAAGCAGATGGAGTTTAGAAGCAATCTTTGTGAAGGAAGATATTGCAAATAGCTCTTGTCTACCACTGAAACTTAAAACTGCAATTTTTCCTGCAGAAAGTTTAGCTTTAAAAGAAAGCAAAACAAAAGAAAACAAACAAAAAAATGTCTTTTTCCATTTGAAGTTACTTAGTTTGAAATCTGTCAATAACTGATGTAAAATCTTTATGCTACTGCTCTGAAGAAGAACATTCTTTATGCACAGGCTGCTAAAACATCTTCTTCTACACAGTCACTTGGAGACGTCTTACCTTTCCTTCCGTTACGGTTGGAAACAGCACGCTGGAAGAAAAGCACAGAGCTGTGAGGTCTAGTTTATCTGTTCTTAAATTTCACCAAATGAATAGCTATGTCTGCAATTTGTCTAATGAGCAACACAAGGAAAAGAATGCCCTTGCCTTTCCTTAGAGATACTGCAGGGTTTTCCAAGGAGAGCACAGAGCACTTTTTCCCAAGTGGTGAATTACCTAATTTCAGTAAATTGCCTCTTTTCCAAGTTGCACAAGCAACTCTCTTTTATAGCTCTACAAGGAGATACTGCCAGGTGTTACACATAGTGCAGAGAATGCATAGAATGCATTATGGTGCCAGTTGCTCCCAGACTAAAAAAAAAAAAAAAAAGCCTCTTTTTTTTTTTTTTTTCCTCTTTTAAAAACAAGTACTTTCATATTTTTTTTTTTTCCAAGCCAGTGAGCAAGCAAAGAATATCTCCCTGCATACTGGTTTCGGGCATAACTCATCTTTGGTAGTAACATCACATAGAAACATGAGCAGCAGCTTTTATTATGCATGGCTTTTGTCTACTTTGTGGAGACAGAACAGCACTAATCACTTGATTTGACTTCCTCTGAAGTAGCTATTATAAAGCTTATTTGGGAAGAAGCATGAGATATCTTTGGTCTGGAAAGGAAAACAAGGAAACGCTTGTATTGCCATAAAACACTCTTTTCTCTAAACTGTTTCTTTATTGTTTTGCTTTGGTTTGGGGTTTTTTTTTTGGTGGGGGGTGGTGGTATCAGTTAATAGTAAGAAAGAGGTGTAAACTAAATTTCAATCAGTTGCAGAAGGAGAGGAATCTACTTATCCAGAATGTTCCTGAGAGGTAATATTCTAGATACATGCTTGTATCTAATGATCTGATTCTTGAGAAATATTGCTATCAAATGTAGGTGGTTGTTACGAGTATTGTATGTACAGAAAACACTTTCCAACTCATAGACAGCCTCAAGTGAAACTCAGATTGCATAAGTAGGAGATTAAGGCTCTGTAAAGCAGCACCTTCTGTTGTAAGTCTTCCAAACAGAATCTGCATCATTCTACCTCATCCTCTAAATCTGTTAAATGTACAGGTATAAAGATGAACTTCTTAATGTGATAGGGTCCTGAATTTCTGTAGGAATCTTATCAGGAGTCAAAGCTGTATTAGCTTTGTAAGACATGAATCTCATAGTCTGTATTTCAAAGAATTGCATACTTTTGACATTCATATCATACTGCATTTTTACTGCACCTCTGTCATTTTCCGCATTAGTTTTGTGTGACTGTTAAATGCTATTGCTCATGAGATAAATAATTCATGGTTTCTGAAGTGTGTGGTCATGTAATACAAAGACAATGTTTTATGCAGCTGTATATTTAATTCATGTTTTGTTACTTTTATTATTACCGATTGCTATTTTATAATAAAGCTTCAGTTTGGAATCATAATAGGTACTTTAATTTAGACTGAAGTGGAGACTGGTATGAGCAGTATGTTTGTCCTTTCCAGAAATGCAGCACTGCAAAAGGCTGCTGTACAGTTAATCCAGTCATATGTTTGAATGGGAGATATTACATGTGTTATCTTGAAAATATTAAGTAAAATGAGTACCTGGAAGAACCGAGTAACTATTAATATGTACAGAAACCTTCCCCATGAGTAATATACTATCTGCAGATCTCTGGAGATGATTTATTTTAATGCAGATTGAAAGTAATATTTCTATTTGCAATCAAATTTGATCAAATACAATAAACATAGTGCTGAAGTCTTAATGTAATTTTATTACCTATAAACCAGTACATAAAAAAGTAATGCAGATGCTTAACAAAAGGCAGGGTAGCTTCTTCAGCTTTGCTGATAAATATCAGTGTAAGTCATGTAAGTCTAATAATCAAGCACAAAAGTAGGAGAAAGTAATATCCCTAGTCTTGTCAAAACATAAATGGAATTATAGATTAAGGCTGATGCTTTGATTAAAAGTCCATGCTAGATTTAATGTAAGGAATAATGCTATAAAGCTGAAATTAAAAAAATATCCTTTGATAGCCTGATAAACAACATATTTTGGGAAATATTAATTGCTCTGAAACAAGGATCAGACAGAACTACACGTGTCATTTATTTGGTTTGGGGTTTTTTTGTCTTACCATACCTTTAAGCAACCTAGGGGCTGGAGAGTACCCAGGGGCTTTAATTACAAGCAGCTACTATATGATGGTTCTTGAAACATCAAATCTAACAAGTTGAGGAGAACGTTGATTTTTTTCTGCTGATCTTTCACTTTACGTTTAATCATGGAACTGTAAAACTTTTAATCTTTTAAAAATGAAATACTATTAGATAGTTTGGAAAAGTGTTGCAAGAGAGAACAACTCTAAAGTTACCAAATGCTTTTATTTCTGCAGAGTGCAGTTGGTGGCATAACTTGTTACCAAGTACAGTGCAAGTCACATAGGCTGATGGTTCTGAAGAAAAGACAAGACAGCAAAGGTAAGATTGTAGCACTAATCCTGGGTTATGTCTGCCACTAAAGGGTGTCCAAAGAAGGTTGCCAGGTATGCATTGCAAGAATATTAAAATAAATAAATTAATAAATGGGGGGGGGGGGAGAAATACACCCAACCTATAAAATGAAATTGAGTCCATTGTCTCTACTGTTTCAATGAAGAGATTAGAATATTTTTACATTTTGATTAGAAGAAAATTAAATGCTTTTCCTGTCTGTCAATTATGCACTATTTTGCAAACATGTCAGTACTTAGCAGTCAATGAGACTGAAGCTACTTTGTGAAACACGTATTAGAAAAAAGCAGTATTAATTTTGTTTCATAAAACATGGAACGCCTCCTGACTTAAAGGAATGATCTCTAATGAACAGGATAAAGCCCATTACTGTCAGAGTGGAAATTCCTGTTGACTTTACTGACAGAAGAGTCCCACCCATTGTGAAATCAAAGGAGTAATCAAATCAAGAGAGATTAAGTTTCCACCAGATCATGCAGGCAGAAGGGCTCCATTCTGCTTGAAAGAAACATAAATGGACAGAAACAACTTTTCTTCTCCACCTCTCTTACCATGCAGAGCTTCTTAGCTTTGGGAGCTCTTGCTACCCATCTTTGATCAGGATGCAACAGCTCAAAGTAATTTCGTGCTTATATTCTTCCTGAAGGGAGTTTTAGCAATATACTGCAATAAAAGTATGAGTCTGACAAGGTTGCTGCTGGAACTTATTGCAGTTTACTGCTTTTCTTCTCTATTCTCTGCTTTCAAATATACTCCAACCATAGGTCAGTGTCATATGCCTCAGCAGCATGGTCATTATCTTCTCTGAAAGTATGTAAGTATATGTTTCTATTCTGTTGGGTTTGAACATTGGTATATATTGGTATATACAAGACTAGAAAAATGGATCATCAGCTGCAGAAGTCCTATGTATGAAAATATAATCCACTTTTGTAGAAATTGTTCTTTCACTGTGCGACTGCTGTTTTCTTAGCAAACTTTACCTGTTCTGGCTAAAAAATATCCTGATAAAAAATATCTTCTCTAATCATCTTGGTTCTAGCTTTGGGGAAACTGCACAATGTCAGCAACTAATCTGGAATGTTGTATCTCAAATATTTTCAATTGAGTGTTGCACGGTAAAATGTGATGGTTATTTCTCAACCAAGACACTGAGGAATGACCCACTTGGGGCAGTGCCCCAGAGTTGAGGACATGATGTGCTACAGCAGCACATACAGCTGTTCCCTAATCAATCCAGAATTATAATTTCTGTTATTATGTGCAAATAAACAAATTATGTGCTTTGAATAGACAGTGAGTTGATAACAGATCTAGGACCCTTTGATTAGTCTAGGTCATGATCATAGAATCATAGAATGGTAGAGGTTGGAAGGGACCTGTGGAGATTGTCGAGTCCAACCCCCCTGCCAACGCAGGAACACCCAGGGCAGGCCACACATGAACAGATCCAGGCGGGTTTTAAGAATCTCCAGAGAAGGAGACTTCACAACCACTCTGGGCAACCTGTTCCAGTGCTCTGTCACCCTCACAGTAAAGAAGTTTTTCCTCACATTGAGGTGAAACTTTCTGTGTTCCATCTTGTGACCCTTACCTCTTGTCCTTCCCCATGATATAGGAAAGTGCACTGAATGCAAGTGAACTACTCAGTATGTACAAAATGTATATATACAAATATGTGTGTATAATGAGGGACTTGAATGTGGGTAGGTTGTGTTGGTGGATTTTCTTGAACTGCTCTCAGTATAATGGCATAGATTCCATCCTATAGGCGGCCAGAAAGGAAAATCATTGTTTATTAAAATATTCAACAGGATTATTTCCTGTGCTCAAATGTCTAGACAAGTATCATCCCTATGAAAAAAATTTCCCACTCCTGTTGTTTCAAAAAGCAAAATACAAATTTACACAGCAGCTTTACAAAATGGAGGAGCACAAGTCCACATTTCAGGGAAGCATGTGATTATTGACTTTAATCTGAGTAGGCCAAACCTCTAAGAAAGATTGTATCTGAGTCTGTAAGACCTGTCAAACCTCAAAGTCAGAGAAATGTTTCTGCTTTTTCTGTTAAAAGAAGAAATATTCATTTTTCTGTTGGCTGAGAAAATTAATCTAATTCTTAGTCAGAGAAAAATGGAAGAATAGCCTGGCCTAAAAAAAGATTAGTATAGGGTGTTATATTTTATATGAGAAAAATGAAGGACCTGAGAAGATTTGTCTGTAACTCACCTTTTCCATTTTAGCCTTCACACTGGCAAGTTTACCTGAAAATCAATATTTTACATTGAAAAACATATATTCTGTGTCAGTAATTTTCTCAAGCAATATAGATCTTAAAGAAAAATGCCAGCGCTTGCCAGGTAAATATTTGTAATGAATAATCTGTTTGAACCCCAGAGAAACTGCAGATCCTGAAGCAAAGGCCAGCTTCTCCAGTGGTGCTCTTGAGCAGCTATTCTTCCCCCTTCTCCCTTGGTATTTTTGTTCATTATGTTTACCACACAACTGCATCGTTACTCTTCTTTTGGCAGCTCTGACTTTTCTTCTTGCAAATGTCAGCCCTCAGCAGAAAAGCAGCTTTTAAGCAGTAATTACACAAGCTGCCCTGCAGGACTAGGGCACTTACTACAGAGCAAAGCAGGCCAGGTACTTTGGCAGCTTTCTATTGGTCCCAGTTTGTTGTGTGTAAATAGAAAGAGGTCACAGGATTTTATGTGAGCAGGGTAGGCATCCATAGAGCAGTGGGTGCTAGAGGCAGGCAATTGTTTCTCATCTCTGCTAACATTTTATCTGGAGTATATATTATCTATAGTTTCTGTGTTTCAAGCACTCCTGTCAAATAAAGCTGCGCATACCTGCCTGTGTCTTGTAAAACAGTTCAGGATCCATAATACATAACGTCTTCTTGAGCCTATGTTCTGAGGAAGCAGCTAAATGATAACTGGATTCTTCACACTCTTGAACGAGATATCTGAAGGATTTAATCTTAAATGACCGGTCAGTTGTTCCCACTGCAAACCTGGATTGTCTCTTCCAGGGAGGTTGTGCTGGAAGTAAATCCTTTATTGTATTCTGTATCCACACCTGTAGTTTAGATCTCAAAATACCCAGCTGTTACAGGAGTAATCCAGAGTTAGACTGCCCACCAGTTCCCAAGATTTCAGTGCATAAACCCTGCTTTGATATGAAAATCACTGAGGCTATCATGAAGACAAAGTAGAATGATTCTCTTATGTCATGTTGGCAAATTGAAAGGTGGAAATTGGTTTTGTATTTAAAATTACCATATTCACACTCTGTACTTAAAAACAAGAGCATTCTACTCTACATGTAAAGTACCACAGAAGGTTTAATCTTCTGGAAAACCCATCACAGCTATCACTGGAGAACATAAGTCAGAATCTATGTTAGTAGGGAGCTTTGCTGCAGATGCTTGAAGGTTCCAGAAAGATTTTTTAAAAAGAAATTATGTCTCATTCTGAAGAAAATGAAGAAAAGACAAAACCACAGCCTCTCTCATCGGAGTATGGAAAAACATTCAGATTACATATTGCTTGTAAATGAAGTGCTTTGATTATCTTTGCAATTTTATGCAGATTGGAGCTTTTGTGTAAAGTGTACACCTTGAGACTGATTTTTTTTTTGCATCACTGTCTGAAAGCAAATGTTGAAACAATAACTTCAGTACAGATCACCTCTGCTTTTTTGTTTATGTATGTGTATATATATACATCTATAATTTTAAGGGAAGATGTTTGCCCTTTTCAAATCCTTTTGGCATAAGTATCATCTTTTTGTAGTATGAGTTTACAGCCTCAGTGCAATACAGCCTTTATTATGACTGGTGACTATAGGTCTACCTCAGCTTAAAGAATGATAATCAGGGGCCTTTTGTAATATTAAAATAGCATAAAGATGAGATTATTCTTTTCTTTTTGGTATGTCCAGTGTGCTCAGTGTTTTACACATTAATGGAATTATGAGAGGGACAAGATGTTCCTCCATTCACCAGTTATCCCTGTCCTTCTGCTTCCTTGATGTAGTTCTGCCAATAAGTCATCCCTGACTTAATTTCATAATTTCAGCTCATCAGCCCTACCTGTCAGTAACAGCTGCTGAGCCACTGACTCTCTATGTTGACTCTGTGGGAGGTCAGAGCAGGAGAAAAACTGCCAGTGCCACACAGCAGCAGTCTAGAAAGTGGGTGCTTTCTCTTAACTATCATTTCTCATCATACCACTGCTCTTCCCTGTTCACATGGCCCAGTGCAAGCACATGTGCCTCTGTCATTGACTGGACATAGCCAGGAAGGGGCAAGACCTGTCTGGGTCATGAGAAATGACTGCAGTTTGCAGTCCACTGTTCTCCTCCCTCCTTTTTCAGGGTGTTGCATCTGCTCCTACTTTTATGTAAGGATCTGATCACTGACTTCCAGTTAATTTGGCAACAAATTCCTTTAAAAAAATTTACTGTGAATCATAAGATGAAATAAGATGACAGCAGATTTTAAGCAGTAAAACAAGTTTGGAAAGGAAGTTGCATGTTTTCCCAAGGAGAGAAAGAAAAGGAAGGAAACTGAGACTGTCTGAAACATTTTATGCACTTAATGGTCCTACCATGGATAAGCCATGTTACGAGACATAGTAGACATTTAGAGTTGTAATTGCTTGGCAAATAGAACAAGAAGTCTACGCATAACAAGGACAAAGTACATTTAAAAAAGAAAAAATATGATTCCATGTCTGTGCTCTGTAATGATAATGTGCAGCATATCCCAGCCCCGCATCTAGGGCTCAATTTCCAGTGTAGTGACCACCCTATAATCCATTTTAGAAACAATTCAGGTTTTTACACAGATAAGAGAAGATCTTAGTTTGCTGTTGCTGCTTTGCCTGAGACTCCTGGTGAGGAATAAAGGAGATTTACTTGTGTCTTTAAGAAAAGTAATTTTCACTTTGGGTAGCACATTGGGAGTATTGCATAGCTTAGTGTTTTCTTCAGTTTGCTTTAGCACATGTTTTTTTCCCCTTGGCAAGCAGATGCCTTACTCTAAAGAATTTAGAACCAGATTGTTTTCCAAGCAGGGACTAAATAATTTAGAAGGATATGTCATATAGGAGCAAGCTTAGACACACACTTACCTTGCTTAGTATTTCTCCATGTTGCTGAAGGCAGTAGAGAAGGCCAACCACACTGAAAGTCCAAGTACGGTGTCCAAAACTCATAAATTGTCTTTAGCTTTTTCTATACTTCCTCACATTGTGTTTTCATATGTGTGGGATTATGGCTGTCTGTCAAATACCTGGCACTTTATGATTTAAACTACTGCTGTGAGGAGCTGTGAAAAAAGTATGTGTTGCCAGCAGAGCTGGTGAAAAGTGTTTTTCATTCCGGTTAGAAAGAATTAATATATTGAGACAAGCCATTGGAGTGAAATAGTCCAGAACCAAAAGAATGGAATGGATTTGAAAAAGTGGTTGAGCAGGTTTCTAAAGCTCTCATTCCAAAGTTCTTATCCTAACAAGCCAAGAGATGACATGGGAGCAAAGACAGCAGTCTTTAAGAAACATGCCAGGAGGAATCTTCAGGATTCCAGACCTCTAAGCCTTGTTTCACTAGATCAATTGGCCAAAGCTAGGACTTAAAATAGAAAGTAAAATGGAACATTGTGATTTTGAAGGATATGCTTGAATGTATGTATTGTGTACATACATACACATCTGTGTATGCACATATACACATACACATACTCAGAACAAACAACACCCCCCACCAACTTCTTTTCATCAAATTACAACTGTTGTCCTTGGGACTTCACATGGGGTACTCTGCCCCTTCTGATACTAGCCATGCCAGGAACAGCCCTTGGAGGCAGAGCCTGGTGAGCAGCATCTCACACAGCCTGAGGTCTGGGTTAGGATTGGATGGGGGAAGTTGACTGGGTTTATAAGTGCGGAAGAGCCTGGGATTTTTGTTTGTATTTTACTATCTTGTCCTAAAGATTCAGGCTGCCTTTCCTTTTTCCATACTGGCCACTTTACTGCCAGTCTGGAGGGAGGAGACACCTGAGTATTGCTGTTACAGCCTCTGTGGGTCTTTCAGCTATAATGAAGGCTTTGCCTAGACACCCAGGCAGAGCAGCCTGCCAGTCTTTGAGCTGAACCACTGCTGAAGTCTGTTAAAATACAGGGTGTGGTCAACACACTGCCCAAGGAAGTACAGGAGGAAAGATCCCACACTCACTGTATACACAGTGACTGAATATTATTTTGTTATATTCCTGACAGGGCAATTCTGTAGTTGCTGAACCAGCATCCTACCCTAGCCGTTGATATTTTACTGTAAACACATGCAACAAAAAGAGCTCTATTTTTACTTACCTATGTGAAGTCATCCTGGCTGCAGGCCAAGAGAAATGGAGATGGCTGCGCATATTAAGACAAGTGAGACTTGAATCTCCATGAATGAGTCATAGGTTTTCCTTGTCTCAATAATTTACTGTTTCAGTGACTCAATCTACCTAATATTTTTGCAATTAAGTACCATCAGAAAAAAAAAATAATCTGAAAAATACAGAAAACTATGTGTGGTATTGCTTGTGAGATGACTACTGATACAGCCAAAGGAATATTATCCTTGCACAATCAGAACTAGGAAGTGATAGCAGTAACAGCAACATAAGAAGCTATTATTTTTTTAAAGAAGTGAATCTAGACTGATTTTGCATAACGACACTTTATATAGGACAGGAGTAATTTTCTTACCTCTATACTGCAAAAGTTATGCACACAGCACTCCTACAACTAAAGCTGAAGCAAAGGAGGAGTTGTTCTTTTTGTTTTAAAGGGACTTGTGTCATGAACGACTTCACCTTTTACATTCTATTAAAATGAAAACAAACAAACAAACAAAGATAAAAATAAAGAAGAGGACAGGCATTGATGCACAGAGAACGTAACAGGAATATTTCCTGAGAGAAAACAGTGAAATGCAGCAGTCTATGAGCCAGAAGGATTTTCAAAGTGATCCACAGCTGTATGGTTGATGTCTTCTCTCCTGTCTCCAGCAGAGGTGGAAAAAGATACAGAGAATATGTCCTTCACATTTTACAGTTCTGCAGTTTAAAAGGAAAGCTGTAATATGCCCGATTCCTGTTTTCATAACAGTCCAAGAGGGCAATTCAGCATTCCTCAGCATCATGATAGCAATAAAAAGAGCGTAAGGAGAAAGGAAATAGATATTTAATACCTTAAAAAAATCATCTTGACATTGACATACTTATTCTCCACAGTATTTTCTGAGATTTGTGCTGAAATAGAAAGCTTTTAATAAAACAGTTGATATCTTGCCATGAAAAAAGGTATAAAGGAAAGCAATTTCAGAATATGTTCAGCTTGCTGTGTATGTGAATGAATGGAAGAGCAACAAACAAGTTTGCCAAAACAAACTCGATAAAAGACAAATAAACAAACAACAACAAAAACAAAACCCCCATAACATTGTTAATAAGTAGCACAACCTGCACTTTCTTTAGCTCTGTAATTGTTTGGTTTTTTTTGGCATAGGTTCAAAAATATTTGTTACAGCATGAATACAAGGCACCTGTGCTTTCTACATAAGCCTTACACAGGTAGTTTCCAATTACTGAAGCCAAGTCCTTAGCACTATTCAAGAAAGGGATTGTCCATTTAAAGGAAGAGCAAGAATAGAATTGTTCAGCCATACAAATTGGAATTTTTTGTAAAAAGGTATGTGATTCAAAACCGTTTAAAGCCCTCAAACTTCCTATAAGAAGGCAGCCTTCAACTAATTTGTGTGAAAAGCTTCCCTGCAGACATATTGTATCACTTTTACACTGATTTTATAAGCTTTATTACTGACCTCTGTGACTGATGCTCAGTTAAACCTACGACCAATAGCCTAATCCAGCATATCATACATCCTATTATTCTGTCTTCCTACATTTTCCTGTATATCAAGCTTTTCATTAGGTCAGCTGGAGTTCACACCCACACAAAAATCTCATAGGATTGGATTGAAGGTGCTTTGTTTAATTTTGTTGGATGAAGGCTATCTTTATCAGCAGGCACAAATAATCAAATCTTTTGTCAGCTTTCTAGTAGGTTGTCAGCTGGTGGTTCATAGCAGTTGCTGTGAATTAATACCTTTTGAAATAGTAAATATGGTAAATGCATAAACCAAAATATAATTACAGAGAAAATAACTTCCCTGTTCTGTTTTAATAATAATAACAACAAGGTGTATTGGGTGGTGTTCTTGGGTTTGGGTTTGTTGTTTTTTGGGGTTTTTTTTGTAATGATGTATGATTTTAGTTATAACAAATTAAATACAGTTTTCCTTTCTATCTGGAGCTAGAGACTAGATATTTTTCTTTTAAGTTGATAAAATGCCATTATTTTAAATACAATTTTCTCTTCCTCTGGCAAGAAGACACTGTGGTTAGCACAGAAATCCACCTCAGTCTGCAGTCTCCAAATGGACTCCATCCAAAACCTCCTGAAGAAAAATAGATAGAAAAATGCTCATGCTCTTCATCTGATGTTGGATCAAGCCTTATTTTAGCTATAAGAAAGATTACTTTCACATTTCTGACATTTTAATGGATAGTATAGATTTGTATGTAAATCTGTATTACTAAATTATCTGAAATCAGTAAATAGTCATGACATGAAGTTTTCCCCAAGAGAAGTAAAATTCTCACTGATCTTCAGAAGGCCAGCATTTCATTCTTGCTTTTGTTAGTTGGTGGGATGGTGTGTCTCTCTCTCTTTTTTTTCCTTTTTTTTTTTCCCCCCAGGTTTGTCCTTTTTCTCCTCACTGACAAAATGAGCTACATTTGTTTTACCATGTATGGGGAATTAAGGCACACAGTTTCCATTAAGAATGATCTGTTACCTCAAAAAAATGTTAATGTTCTTATTTCTCTGTTATTATTCTTCATTACATTGTTAATAGTAATAGAGTTGCATGCCTAATTGCACCCTAATGAAAACTTGTCCTTTCGTCTATGGTTAGGAACAGATCCATGGACTGGGGGTTAGTAGAAAAGAACTTCCAAAGTAATGGTGAGATCTATTCTGAGAGAGCTCTAAGGAGAGAAAACTGAAAAATCTAGTTGTTTATCACAGCTTTTCTTTACCATAATTTTCTCTAGAGATTTACAGATCAAAGTTCCAAAGCTTGCATTTAATGAACTAATTTGGATTATGCCTTGTATTAAAATGCCAAATAGAACATTTTCTCTTTTCTATTTGTGTTTTAGTCTTTCTGTATTGAAATGATCCGGCAAACTTCAGATTGCTTTAATTGCATGCTGATTCCCGGCTCTATATGCAGAATGGAACTATATGTTCTTAAACCATACTCGTAGGACTGGCTGTCTTTTGCTCTGACATAGTAACAAAAGAGCTAAGAGAGCTGTCATTTATTTTACAGCAACTTCAGATAACTGTCTCTTGTAGTGATTAAGTATGGCAGGATAGAGAGATGAACCGTATTGTGTTTTTAGGAGTAAGGATGGATATATGCTATTAAGGGGTGCAAGGACCAGGAAATAGATGCTACTGCTGCTCTTACAAAATAAAAAATCCAGAGACTTGTAATCATCTATGCGAAGCTGAAGAATTGATGTTGATGGTGGGACCTTGTAATATGTTGCATGAAGGATGCAGCTAGCTGAAGATGTTAGTTTTGGATTTGTAATGTTTTCTCTGTATTATGCTATGATTTCCTGCGGACTTTTAAGTGATAATCCTGTTATGTATATTCAGACAGGTTTTCATTTTTTCCCCACATGAGTAGCCATAGCAAAACTATGCATTTCAATAAAGACTGCAAAATGCTGTCCATAGTGAATACTTCTCTGTCCTGGAGATTGATTATTCCACTCTGTATATTTTCCTAAGCCACTTCAGTGCCTCAGATAGTTATAGATATTTGACATGCTAAGTGATGGTCTGGCTAGAGTAGAACTTGTGTGAGGTAAGTGAATTGTTTCCAGTAAACTTGGCACATCCATATTGTTAATATGCTAACACCTACCTTAAAAATGGTCAGTCAATTTGTTGTATGACATTTTTAGACTAAATGGGTTGTATGGATCAATTGTGTTCATTCTAAATATGTCATTGATTTTCTTTTTTTCTAAATGACCTGCCCTTTTATTTTTTTTTGCTTCTTCATAATTGATTTTCAGGGTATAAAGCTCTCAGTGTTGCACTTATTGCAAAATAAAATTGTAAAAACCAATAGATTGTGAAGATTTTTTGCAGTCTGTACTTCCTCATCATAGCATTTGCAAACAGTTGTGACTTATCTGAAATAGTGATTATTGCCAAATTATGTAGGAAGCTAGAAATAAGGACAACAATTAATTTATTTACCTGTGGTAAATGATTTAATTAATATTTTCAAAGTTCTAGTGGAACATAAGTAAGTCAGCTGATGAAGCAACAGATCTGAACTTCCGGATGAGTAAGTGATTTCCTTCTCAAAATTGCAGTAAGCATAGGGAAATAACTAGGAAGAGGAGTAGGATTGACATATAATTTTGTTTAAACTGTTGATCACATTACTCCATTTCTCTTGTTCTCATGGTCTCTTTGTTGAAAGATATTCTAGAGACATACTGTCATTGCAATAGATAGTGGTGAGAAAAAAGTGACTTAGAAAGCCTGAAATACTTCAGCCTATTTGTCAGTGGCCAAAGATAGCTTGACAGAATTGTGTTTCTGCTTGGTCTGAGGGATGTCATGATTTCAAAATATCTCAAGAGAAGCCGGGACAAAGTACTAGGGTTTGATTTTCCCAATATAAGCCTAAAGCCTCTCAAGTCGGGTGAAGGTTGCCGACCCTTTGATTAATAGCTAAGTGACAGGATATTTGGATTATCTTTTCAAAGCTGAGAGAATATCAAATCGGTAGAACAGTGTTCGGGATGATAGTTTAAAGAAAAATCTGTGTTATGATAGAAGACTATTTTTTTTTTTTTTTTTTTTTTTTTTTACTAGTTCCTTAGCTACTGTCTTGTCTGGTTCTTTCCCGTATTTAGTCAGATTTGAGGTTACAATCTTACACTGGGGAGGAATAACACCAGGCACCAGTACAGGTTAGATCCTGCTGGAAAGCAGCTCCAAAGTGAAAGATCTTAAGAGTCCTAGTGGATAGGTGGATAGTAGGTTATTCATGGGACAACAATGTGCCTTTGTGGCTAATAGTGCCAATGGTATCCTGGGATGCATTAAGAAAAGTGTGTCCAGCAGGTCTAGGGAGGTTCTCCTCCCCCTCTACTCTGCCCTGGTGAGACTGCACTTGGAATACTGTATCCAGTTTTGGGCTCCCCAGTTCAAGAGAGACAGAGATCTACTGGAAAGAGTCCAATGAAGAGCTATGAGGATGATTAAAGAAGGGATTTGAACATCTCTCTGACAAAGAAAAGCTGAGAGATCTGGGGCTGTTTAGTCTTAAGAAGAGAAGGCTGAGAGGGATCTTATTAATGTCTATAAATATCTGAGAGGTGGGTGTCAAGTGGAAGGGGCCAGTCTCTTTTCTATGGTGTTCAGTAATAGGACAAGGAACAATGGGTATAAACTTGAGCATAGAAGGTTCCACCTGAACATAAGGAGGAATTTCTTTACTGTGAGAGTGATAGAACCTGGAACAGGCTGCCCAGAGAGGTTGTGGAGTCTCCTTCTCTAGAGACTTTCAGAACCTGCCTGGATCTGTTCCTGTGTGGCCTGCCCTGGGTGATCCCGCTCTGGCAGGGTAGCTTGGATGATCCCTAGTTGTCCTTTCCAACCCCGATCATTCTATCATTCTGTGATTCTATGAATGAGCAGTTTCCTGATGACTTCCATGCAGGTCTTGCTGATGAGAAGACTAGAGTTTGTGGGATTACAGCTACGTGTTGAAGGGATAAAATCATTAGTGCTGAAGTCTATTGATCTAGCAACAGGATTTGATGACACAATATAGAAATAGTTAAAATATTTATGACCAGAGCTTTGAAATGTCCATCTGACTCATCCTGCTTTTCAGTGATATTTGAGAACAGAGAACTCCAGTTTCTGAGGCATGTAACATTTTGTTCTGCAGCTCCAGTCCTTTATCAAAGAACTGAACATATTTTCTTAATTTATTCTGGATAACGGGAAATTGCCATATCTTATGACATCTTTAAAAAGACCAATCATACTTTTAATTGCTTAATTAATCACAGCATGAAAGGGGCACAATCTTCAAGGATATTTGCTTTTTTTCATGCCTATGAAGTTTGGCTGGCTGCTTTCTTTATCAAAGCTAGTTGTCTGATAGAAGAGAATATATCTAAGATGGTTGAGCAAACAGGCACAAGATCATCATTGACACACTTTGTGTAAGATGACTGACTTATAAAGCCTAGTTGGGTATTTCTAGCCTGTTGGTGTGGATGAGGCATGTGATATCCGCCCCAACTGTCAGAATATGTCCTGTAGCTTCAGCCTAATATAGATTAAAAAACCCCCACAAACCTAAAATTTAACAGAAAGCCTAAATGCAGAGATGAACATCTTACCAAATAGGTGGTGCCTAATTTGAGAACAGGGAAGGATTCAGGTTCTCTGTACTGGTCAGTGGACTAATTGCTTCTCACCACTGAGAAACATGCTGCTTTTTTTTGTCACACAACCTGTCTCATCTCATTAGCACAATGACTTGAACATGTTGACAGCATGTAATGGTTTTCACTGCATATGCTAAGAAGTGATTTTAAACCAATTTGCTGTTTTCTTTGGAGGCAGACTGTGACTGCTGATTGTTGCTAAGGTCCCCTAAAAGTTATTCGTTTGCCACAATTCCTATAGGTAAAATATGAAGCTGTGAAACAGATGATACAATACACCAGCATGCTTATTTCTTTCTCTGTATGTTAATGAACTCCCACTCATTCTCAACTGGCAGCTTGGTACATTGCAGTGAGTGCATTCAGACTGAATCAATGTTCACTGACTCAACAGACAGCTTCCACATTGGCTTACTGTTTCCCTGAATGCTATGAAAGCATAGCTAATTCTCAGAGCTGAAAGTTCAAGATTTTCCAAATAGATTGTCTGCATCCAATAAACATATTTAAATGTTAGACTTCATTCTTCCCATTAAATACCAAACACCTTACTTTATCAAGTTTGTTTTGTCTTTTTTTTTTTCCCCACAGTATTAATGGACTGATCAAAAATTTCAAGAAGGTCCTACCTGTCCATTCTGTGGATTTATTATTACTAATAAGAAGCTCACCATTTATCAAACTTAATTAATGAAATCTGTATTTAGTGGTGACATAAGATTTGAGTGCTAACCAACAGTCAGAGAAGAAACATTGAAAAAGAAATGTAGAAACACGTCAGATTGTCTCATCTTTGGGGATTGCCAGTAAAGAGTTGCTCTAAGCAATGCTGCTGTTTTATGACATTAGTGCAGTTAGTTTTATCTTTCTGTCCCCTTCCTAGACTCTGTATCTAATGGGAGACTGGCACATATTCTAAAGCTGTTACAAATCTCAAGTCCTGTGCTAATGTTCTGGCTCATTGGTGGTGGGTGATGTTCTTTTCATTGTTGCTGTAAGTAGAAATTACAAGACTAAAAATAAGTAGAGACTTGCATTGTTTTCAGACAGGACTATGCATAACTTCAGTTTGACTTAACATAAATGGTTGAGGAACTGTTTGTATGTTATTTTTTCTCTGGAGAAACCTATTTAAAAGTTCCTATATCAGTATATATATATTTATTGAAGGTTTTTATTTTGGTTTGGTTTTATTGTAAATAAGCCAAGTTACAAAAATTCCTTCCTTCCTTATCAAGTGAACACTTTGACTATTGTCAACTACAACGAGAAATGAAATCTGTAAGTGTTCTCATGAAAATTATGAGGAAGTCAGAGGGATTTCTGGGGGGAAAGAAGAGACCAGTTGTAACTTTTTTGTATTCATCTATGCTTAAAAAGTAATTCTTTTTAAGGTTTGTAAGACCTTACTGAGGCTGATGAATCCCACTTTTGTCAACTGGCTAATGGATACCTCAGGTTATTGCTGTGAAGTTATTTTTGACAAAGGGATTGAAGTATTCTCCTAAAGCCTATATTTGAAATGTTGAATTTTTTTTAAATTATTCCTCTTAAGTAGCTGGAAAGAACCTGAATTTTATTTTCATTATGATTATAAATGGGTTTTTTTGAGAAATTGACCTGCATGATTGTTCTGAACATAACAGGCAAGAAGTGCTTGAAAGGTTCAATGTCCATGCTGACAAATGGTACAGTTCGTATTTCCCTAGAAGTTTTTGTGTATAGAATGAGACCTTTTATGTCTCTGATTTTTTTTTTCTCTTGAAATAATTTCTGTAATTACATTATGATCTGAGGTTGGCAAACAATCTACTAAGTTTGGAAAAGTAATGCTTGTTCACTTACCTGGCAGATTGTCAAGTTCTGAAGGTAGAAAGCAAATGTCCCATTTGGCTGTACACATTAAGAGTTCTCTCCTGTTCACTGAGCTTGCTGGAGTTGCAAGCACCTACACAGCATCCAGGTAGACAAGTGGAATCTCCTAGTTGGTGCCTGACTGTAGTGATTTTATTGGTGTGCAGCCTTCAAACATGAATTTAAGGCTTCTGCTTTGTGTTGGTTTGAAAGCTTACAACCTTGGGTCACAAATAGGGTTTGTCATGTACAGGGACTCTGCCTTAGAGTGCCACTAGCTGCATTTTATTTTGCTGCTTCAACGTTTTTGATTCAGCTTCCTCCAGTAATATCTAGCTCAGCTGGTAGCCTGTGGCTCCAAGCTGCTGTCATTTGATTTAACCACTCACAAATCAGTTAAGTCAAAATTAATTAATGAATTTATGTTTCCTTCCTCCTGAGCTCTCCTAAATAATTCATTTTTAATTTACTCAACGTACTAAAAACATTTGGCTTGGCATTATTTGTCCAAGGTGACTATGAAAATGGAACTGCTCAAAAAACAGTTTGAAGAATGGTGCTTTTGAAATGCTTACAAAGTTGTTTTAAAATGCCTGGTTTTATTGTAGGCAAAGGGGAAAAATAACTCTTATTTTCAGAAATGGTGGAAGCTGAATAAGGATCTATAGTATCTATTTTCCCGTATGGTGAAAGGGCTCAAAAAAAAAAAAAAAAAATCCAAACCCCCCCCAAAACCCCCCAAAACAAACAAAAAAGCCCCCAATCAAACAAAAAAAACCCCAAACCCAAACAATAACAAAATTTGGACTTTACTGACTCTCCTGGAATTAAAGACACTTCTGACAGTAGAAACTCATCAAAGCTGAAGTATATCACTAGCCTTTTTTTTTTTTTTTTTTTGCTGTGGCACACTATAAGTAGAGTATATGCACAGTTTACAATCATATGTAGGTAGTAATCACAGGGTCACTACAAATTCTATTTTACTTTTGTAGAAGAAAAATTTTTAGAATTTTTTTAAAGGAGAACGGAAGAAAGGCATACACAGCAGCAAGGAAGACTGTAGCTGCTTGCATCTTTGCTTTCCTAAAATGGACTTGACCTTTCAACAATGCCAGGATGATTTCTGTGACATACCAGCAGCAGGAGGAAGAGGAAATCAAGAAATATTAAAGGAGCTTTCAACAATGAGTGAATATAAGTATCAGTTGACCCCTATTGATTTATTTTTTCTTTAAGTAGTAGTTTAATCACAGTTGGTAACTGTGATTTTTCACAGCTAAACTTACTGCAAGATCATTCAGATTTATTGGATAAGTTGAAACCTGTAGTATTTTTAAGGTAAGGGTTCCTAATCCAAGTCAACTGAGCACTGCCAAATGCTGCTGGGGTCTATGCAGGTGATGTTCCAGTTTGATTCTTGTATCATAGTTTGCTTTTTGAGTTAGCTGGAGGTATTACTCTAACTTCATAATTCTCATGGTGAAAAGAAGAAAATGAGTGCAAAATATGCTTAATTATGAACTAAAGGAGCATATCATATGAAAACATTTTTTCATAATGCTTGCGTTAAAGTCCACTGGAATTCCTTTGCTGAGTTTGGCTCCCAGAGGTGTGGGATGATACAAAATTTGATGATATATTGCAGAGGGAAGGACATTCTAGGTAGTTGTAATCCAAGAGTTTAGCGAACACTCACTGTTTGGACAATATTTTCTGGTTTGTTTCCTCTGTGCCCCTCAGTGAGGGAGAGGTGGTGTGGTAAAGTCCTAATTCATGTATCTGTAAATTCAGAAAAGCTGAGCTGTGTTAAGAGTGTATGTTAGCTAAGATGCATCAAACCATTTCTGAATGAAGGTGAAAGACTTGCCTGTTGAGAAGTGAAGTAGCATGAGTTTGTTCATGCTACAACAAAAGAAAACAATCCACTTAAATTTAAAGGATTTTTCTTAAGCATCACACTTTCAGTTAATGACAACCTTTTTTTGGCTTTTTACTTAATTCATTGAGAGGAATAACCTTGGTAGATAATTAAGACTGACCTGTTGAAATTCCAGGCATGCCCTGATAAATGTTCCAGATGACTTGTTGGATAGCTCATGTAATCATGCTCAAAATTCTCAAAACATATTTTTTTTCACCTATTCACAAATTATTAAACAGTTCTGTATGAAGTTTCAGCCATGCTGTCATTTTCAGTGGAGGTGTAAATACTTGCTGTGGAGTTGTTCAAAGCACCTTTGCAATAGCGTAATAGAGGGAATCTGTTTTCGGCAGAAGTGCTGTCAGTTTGTTTTTTGGTAGTCAGTTTGGTAGTGCTCGTAACAAATATGAATTGATGAGAAGTGACGCTGTGTGTAATTAGAGTACAACATCTGCAGGGAGGCATTTGACTTAATTTCATTTTAATTTATTTTGGGTTTACATGCAAAAAAGGTAAAGATGTTCAGGTAGATGTTCAAAAGGAAGAGCTTCCACTGCTTCATAGATACACTAATGTCACCTTCCCATGAATAAAATGATCCTGTGTTTTTTCCAGATTTGAGCTCAGCCACCGTTGAAGTTATTGGCAAACCAAAAGAGGAAAAGTTAAGCTGTTCCTATCACACAATCCTTTTCTGTAGTGTTTATTATCAATGAAGAGGAGGTATGTCTGGCATCTTTGCTTTCTCAGTCACAGCCCTTGAAAGAGTAAACTGGCACAGAGACACTGAAGAGAAGCCAGGCCTATGTTCAAAGAGTTTATTCCTGTGTAGCTTCTCTAATATCCATATGTTTTCCCTCTGGAAAACAAAACATCTGCTCATTTGAAAGGCTGTAACTCTACAAATTGCCCTCTAACCAAAGATGTTAAAAATGACAGTTGTTTTGTAGGAAATTTCAGAAGATATATATTTGTTTGTGTGCTGTAAGAAGAAAATTATGACAAAGCAATGGGGGTATTTTTTGCATGTTATGGATGTACAAATATTATGTTCTCTGGATGTTTTGCAAATGCTTTTGAATAAAAACAAATTTTTCTTTCCCTTCAATTTTAGTTAACCTGAAACATTTTTAAAAACTTCTATTTTTTTTCCTACTAAAGATTCAGAAGGAAGGAAAATTTCATCAACATTTTCCATTTTCTTCAAAAGCCTAGTTGTCATAAAAATTATAAAGAACACTTAATCACTTATCTGCACCCATTTTTCTTCCACTTGTGCCTGTCTAAATCAATAGTAATTTCCCTTCCATTTCTACTATAGAACTAGGGTTAAAAGATGGAGAATTTGACTTCTGGAACTGTGCTGAAATCATGTTGCTTTTGTTTCACCTGGTGCCCTGGGTTCAGTTGGGGTTAATTATCACAAGCAGCTGCTGGCCCAAGCAACTGGGGGCGGGGGCTGCAGCTGGGCAGGGCCACAGCCAGGATAAACAACTGAAGCAGCCAGTGGGGTATTCAATACCATAATGAGTCATGTCTCTATATAACGGGAGGGCTGGCAGTGGTGTGAGGATGTTGTTTTTCAACTTGCTTCAGGGTGGCTGGAGCAGGGAAGGTTTGCATTTCAGGCACAGGTAGAGCCTTCCTGATTTTTATTATGCTGTTTATTGTTTCATGAGTAATGTTATTAGTACTGTTGGTTTTTTTCTCTCTCTTTGTGTTGGTTTTATTAAACTGTCCATATCTCAAGTGAGACCCTGGTGTCTCACTTTTTTTGGTTTTTTTTTGATTTTTGGTTTTTTTATATCTTATCAAAATCTGTCAGGAAAACAGCCCAGTTTTAACTGATCTAACTGTACTGATTCCAGTAAGAGGGTATATTACAGAGAAAGTCTGTAACAGGCCAAAGCAAGCAGCTTCTTTAACCCCATAAACTCCTTTCATCT
>JAAGNO010010604.1:0-25561 GCA_033439905.1 Ceryle rudis
AAAAATGTCAAGGCTGCCAAGTCAAGTCCTAAAAAAATTCAAGGGTCAGAATTAAAATTTTCTTTGCCATTTTAGATTTTTATTTACCGTCCTTAGTTACGTGAACACTACCCCCCCCCCCCCCCCCCGCCCCTTTTTGCAACAAGGTCTGAAGAACAACAGAGAAAAGAAAGGGTGATTACGTCAAGATCCCAGTAAAAGCCTATACCTGAGAACTGGAACATATCCTAGCTTCCACCACAGAATTCCTGTGAGATCAGGTAAATGATATGAACTGGTGAAAATAAGTATTGCAGTCATCAGCTTGACCCTTAGAAAATAAGGAACCTCTGGGCTGGGAAGGACTGATCTGAAGAAGTGCAGAGATGAGATTCAAAATCCTATGACTCTAGATGGCACTTCTGACTCTAAGGGCTTCTTCTTGCTTCACTGTCTATGAAAGGAATATAGCAACATGACCTTAACTATAGAAATATTCTAAATATAAATGGATTAATTTGAAATAAAGCTTAGCATCAAGATTTATAAAGTCTTACAGGCTTTTAGATCCTACTGAAGCATCTAATTGCATGGGCTTTTCAGATGGAAGTTAGGAACGCAGAGGAAAATATTTTTAACCAGTCCTAAGCATCTAACATAGTTATTTTATCTAGCTATCTAGTCTATGGGAACAATTAATAGATATAAATTCTTCTAGAGGGTGAAATCTGTGAAGGAATATAGAAACAACCATCAGGAAATAATTCTGTACCTCAGTGTGGATTTGCATGGCATGCAGTATATAAGGCATAATGGAAACATACTGACAGATGAATATATAATTTAATAATCATTCCTTCAGTTAGTATATTGCATGAAACAAGGTACCTGAAAACTGCATACCCTAAAGCCATGTGTATGAAGACTGAATTATAAAGCATACACAAAATAAGAGACAAACTGATAGGTTGCCTTTCCCACTAATATTTCCATGTCTGATTCTGCCACTTACGCAGCCTAATATTTAATGTAACCGCACTTGCAGAAAGATGAATGGTACTTTCAAATATCAGCTCCTATGTTGAATATAACTGATCCTGGAGATACCCCAATTGAGACATACTAGGTCAATGCTCAGTTTTGGAAGGGTTACCAAGTATAATACACTAATCAGCCTTGCATATGTGTTTCCGTCCATATCTACAACAACCTCACCAGAAATTCTGAGCTAGTCTGAAACCAAGTCCCAAGGGCAAATCAGTGTCTGGTGTAAATCAACATAATGCTTTTGAGCTCTAAGGAGCAAAAACAGTTTCCAAGGGCAAAAACTGTGTTGTCAATTTCCAAAGCCCATTGAAACTGTCAAATGAAAACCTTTTCAGATAACTTGCCTTATCTGGCAAGACAAATCCAAATTATAGACATCATAGGACACACAAAACTATTTGGAGAGTACCCTGACAAGCAGAAATCTTCCTTGCCATGTCCAACTCATAGTGCAGTGCCTACATTCCTAACAGGTTCTTTGTCCTTTTCGAGAATAGGACTGTTGCAACATGCTCCTCAACCTGTGTTCCCTAAAACTTTTGCATAGATTACACTGGATGGTTGGCAAAGCCAAGCATTTGCTATATAACTATTTATAACCTATGTGAAAACTTGAACTTATTCAAAATGACTGCATAAGCACTTCTGGGTTAGCAATGTGTACGTGATAAGTGGTAAGAAAGAACAAAGCTTGCAATCGGCCTTATACTAAAAACTGGCATTTTGTTTCATCCCAGTAACATCAGGATGTAGAAAGGTACTGTTTTACAAACTGTAATATCACATACTTTCTCAAGAAGGATACTGCTATTAAATACTATCAACTAACATGTGCCAACAGACTCTGGCCAAGTACTTCACCATTATTCCTGAATGAGATGGGTAAATAGCTTTTTTGATTTATAGTATAGTGAAGGGTATGGTTGGGAGTTTTGTACTTGAATTCTTTTCAAAGACATAATTTGTGCGTGTGTGCTGTTAAAGTGCAATATTTTAAGTTCACTGCCAAAAACACAGTACTCCCTGAGATGAATCATCTATGCAGTAATGGTGCACATTCTTCTTAACTGCTTGAGAAGCAGCACAGGACATATCCTCATATCACAGGGAATACCCTCTGTTGTCAGGAACAGCTCAATTGACTACAACAGGTCAACTCCTACAGAAGTTGAGGATTTGGGTCTTGGTTTTTATCTTTTTGATGTGAGTGTTGGGTATGTTTGGGGCTTTTTTACTGGATTGTTGTTTGGTTTTGGTTTTTTTTAAAGGAATGAGCACCTAAAGCCGCTTATAGAGAAGGGGAATACCAGGCAACCATAAATATCCTTATGTTCAGTTATTACCGCTAGATCAACTCATGTTCTAAACTCATTTCCACTTGTTCTCGGCCCTCTCTCCCACTAATGCTACATTAATATTGTCTACACCCACTTCCTCTTCTGCAAGTACCTTCAGTCTTACTGCTCTTTCTTCCAGGGAAACCTGTACACCAAGCTATCTCTCCCAGTTCATTTAAGACTGTGCTAAAAATCCTTAGGTGGCATCTTTCTTAATTTAAGCAGTGAATTGGACTGGAGATCACAACTCACCTGAATGCTTTTGTAAATGCTACCATTAGTCTTTTTATCATTAAACAAACTGGATTGATAAATGCTTTAGGGTAGGAATAACATCTTCCTGTACATTGGTGATGCAAATAGTCCCACATCTGTCTAGAACTTTCTGCACAGTGAAAATGCAAATATTTGCACACAATCTTGCTGTATTACTGCAGGAACAATGTTGAGCCTCTAGAGAGCTCAAGCATTAGAAAATATTAAAGATCTCAGTCCATCCTCCAGAAGGTCCACACCATTTCAACATCTCCTAGCTCCTTCCTTTGTGCCATGTCTCCTGTGACTGTCTCCTCTGACTCCTCTGTCCTCCAGTCTCACCAGCCCACAAGTCACTCATGCACCTTTGCACCTTCCCATCGACTTCCAGTAACCTCACAGTTGCTTTCCCCCCTCTTACCAGTCTATATATCAGATGAATCAGGGATGTATTGGTTAAATATATTAATACATGAGACGAAACAATGATGGCTCAAGTGTTAAAAATGTTTCCTCACAGCCTGTTTTTTTCATGACATTTGACAAAGCCTTCATCAGCTTGGAAGTAAAAGTGACTGTTAGAATGAGGTTTTATTCTAACATTATACAAGTACAATTATTCATACTTTTAATCCTAACTTTATGAATCCTGCTTAAGTACATGATAGAGCCATTAATTACCAACAGACTAGTGGCATCTTACATAATTAATCTTTTAAAATGTTACACTTATAGGAAAGGTCTGCATAAACATATTCCTTGTATGTGTGTACATGGGATGCTGCTAGAGGAAATGTCTCTGTAGTGGCCACCTCATTCCAATCTCCAGGTTCTACTGTGCTTTTAGCACTCCTGAATGGGAAAGGCACTCTCTGCATCAAATCCGCCTGACAACTGTGCTCAGTATTTCTGACTGAGCAGATACGGATTACCCAACCATTGTAATCCATGAGATTTAGTGACATGATGGATTGGACAGCAGAGACTCTCAGTGAGCTACATCTGGGTGATGTCTTGATACACTGGACTAAATCCCTGAACTGGGCTAAGCTGTGCTTGATGCAGGACCTACCAGTAATGAAAAAAAAAATGGCTTTACACTACCTTTGAAGCAAGCCAATCCTAAGGACAGTCTAACAAATGGAGTGGTCTCCCTGGACAGCACCTGGACAGACCTCAGTAGTGCTGAATTAGAGATTAATTTGTTTTAGTAACCTTAGCCAGCTAAAACTATCTTCTCTCACTCATCGCTCAGTAAAGATTTCATTTCTCTGAAAACTGATTATTTTTGTTGGGGTTTTTTTTGTTTGTTTTGTTTTTTTCACCCATGATAACTCACTTGGCTTAAAGAAAACTGAGACACATATGAAGCAACTGGGTGATGTACCACAGAGCCTGAATTGGACTAATCATCAGCAGTCTGTCTACAGCAGTACCAGCTAAATGAAGTCAACACTCTGCAGCTCTTAGCCCTCTTGAGAGAGTACAAGGGAAATAATGCATCAGTGAAACATCAGTGCATCCTTTTTGCCATGTTATTTTGTAAATCAGGATGCACTCTAGCTCAAACCTTGCAAATTACTTCAGTTGCTAAGGAGATCAGCAAATAATTAAGAAAAAAATGCAATGACAAGTGGCAGTGCCTGTTACAGTATCAGTAACCAGTCTCCAAGCGATGCCAGATCTTATGAAAGTTTAGTTGCCCAGCGTAGGATCCTCACTGCCTCCAAAGGCTTCTCTGAGGGGCTAAACTTCAGAGAAGCCCCTTGCCTACGATGGCGGGGGGTGTGTGTGGTGTGTGTCCTGCAGGCCCCTGATCCTTACCGGGGGTCGGCAGAGAGTAAAGTTTCTGAGAGCCGGGCGGGCTAAGCCGCCAGAGGACCGGGGACACCCAATGGGACCACGCCGTCCCCTCGCCTCTCCCACCCCTCCAAGGGGTCTTTGACCGCCTTTCCCGGGCAAGCTTCGGCGTCCACGGCCGCTCAGTTCTGCAGCTGAGGTAGGGACCGGGTCTCCCCCGCCCGCTGCCAGGCTGCGCTCGCCACCGGAGCCGGGGGCTGCGCTTGGGCGGGCTCGGGGATTCCGGCATCCCCGTTCAGTCCCGGTTTTTGCCCCCCAGATATATCCCGGCTATCGGGGGGATGTCTGCTCCGCCACCCCGCCGGGCAGCGTTACCTGCATCTCCCGGCGGCCGCTTCATGTCCGGGGAACGCGATGCCGGCCCCGCCGCCGTCGCCAGCCCCAGCCCCGCATGCTCCGCTCCGCCGGCGCAGGGGGAAGTTGGGGGCCGCCAAGAGCCCGGCAGCTGCTCCGGTGCGCTCCCCTGCGGGCGCTGCCAGTGCTGGCCCGGTGCCCCCGGGATGGAGGGGAGGCCCGGAGCCCGATACCAGCGGCGGGTGAGGAGGGAAGGCAGGAGACTCCCGGTTACAGAGACGCCGGGGTTTTTATTCCCTTCTGCCTCCGCCCTCCCGGTCCCCCCCGCCGCGCAGCGCGGAGCAGCGGGAGCAGGAGCGCGGATGGAGCGCAGAGGAGCGCGGAGCAGCGCGTCCGTCGGCTCCGGTCACCAGGGGGTAGCATTGGTTCGGCGCTGCCGCTCCTGCCGCCGCCGCTCACAATATGGCTTCGAAATCACCGGGGTCTGACCCCTTTCAGGAGAACAGATACCGGTTTCTTTTTCAAAGTAGCCCAGGAACGGCGCATTTCCATAAGTGGACGTAAAATTGCATTTAGAAGCGACCACAGCCCCTCTGTCATGTTGCATGGAAAAAATCATCCGTTTCTAGATTTAGTCCTTTTCAGACCTTAAGGTCAGTGATTCAAGTGGACATTAAACTAATACAGTAAGACAACGTTGTTACAATTGTCTGGTGGCTCTTCTGAAAACCTATTGCTCCATTCAAACCCTCGTACTTGGTTCAGAGCTGCTCCTCAGCCAGCTCTGTTCCTCTAGGGAACTCGGGGCTCACTGCCACACCTAAAACTGCATCTTTTAGAAGCCATACTGCTCTGTGGTGTTCTGCATCTTTACAGTTCCAATGGGATAATCTGGTCCCTCGCCCTGACACTGGTTAAGAGACACACAGGGGAACCAGCACTGTCCCAGCAGAGGGGTTCCCGCTGCTGGCTGTTATTACTCAGGAGCCCCGGTCATGGTGAAGAAAAGGCTTGTCAGAGACATATCTCAGCAGCCAGCACTTGCCACAGACCTTGGTTCAGGCTGGGAAAAGCATTCTACATTTTTGATGTAATGTTTCCTAATGTTTCACCCAACAACCCATAAATTTCACAAGAACAAGCCTATAAAGGGTTTGTTTGAGGAGAAAAGGACAGATTGCTACAGGCTGTAACTGTGGAGTGAGAGGCCTTTAAAGAAGCTCTTGACAAACAGCAGGAGAAGCGCTGTACATGCACGGGACCATTCCTCAGGGGATGTTGCTCTCCCACCAGACACATGGGCTGGATCCTGCTCTCCCCAGCCCCATCCTGGCTGCTCCTCCAAATCTGCTGCCTCTGCCCGGGCTGCTGCTCCGCAGGGCACTGGGATGGATCCTCAGACTGCAACAGTGTGTCCCCCCCCGCCCCGTGGTGGCAGCTCCCGGATGACGCATGTCCTGGGGACACATAGGGCAGTGCAGAAATGGCACAAGCACCTCAGAGAAGCTTTCTGAGCAGAGAGCAGAGCACAGCACGTGGCTGTGGCAATCACACTTGAGGACATTTCTTACCCCACCTAATCAGCTGAATTTAAATTTCTCTGAACAATTATTTTCAAAGCAGGGAGACGGACCTTTCTGGGTGTGAATGATCACATTGCTCACTGACTGCTCCATAAACTCAGGTCTTTGTTGCCACCAAAGCAGTTTCTGTACCTTTTGCATGCACAGTTCCTATGGATTTATACTAAATTCTCCTCAGACTTGTTAGCAACAGTCAGCGAAACAATCAGCACATGCTAAAGTCCTGCTCTGACAGTGCAATCAATTAAATATCAATTAATCTGTTAATCAGTGCAGAGGATACACAGAACAATGCCAGTGATGGCTAGTCTCTAACCCCGAATGTCTCATGCCAGTCCCACGTATGTAGTTTGGCATTTATATTATTTTTTTGAGAGGTAGGTGGGTTTCCAATCTGTGGGGCAGAACTGGAACAGCACTGCAAAAGCTTCTCCGCATCTACTCGTTAGAAGAGCTAAATAACTTCCTTCCTCCCTATCACCTGCGTTTGCCTCTTCTGCTGTGGTCATTTTCAGCCAATATCCTTGCACATGAAATTTAGTAATGCTCCTGAAAAGTGCTTTTTAAAGTCATACGCTGAAATACCCTCCTAACTGCACAGCAGATCATCAGTGTGAGGTTGGCACTCGGATGCATAATTCTAATGCTGCATCCTTGTTGTTACCTGTGTGAGGCAGAAGCAATGAGAAACAAAGTGTGTTGTCCTGCATAACCCAACACCTGTCAGGGATTCCCACTGCTGACCTCATGCTTTCTTGTCTTGCAGAGCCAAGGCTTTATCAATGCAGAAGATCAGAGAACTTGGAGAAAAAAATATTCAGGGTCTTAGGAATTTGCTTCTAAATGATAAGAAACTAAATTTGCCATGGAAGCCGTCACGAATTCCTCTTCCAGCTGTGCAGATAGGAAAGATGCCCAGATCCTTGTGTCCCAAATCTTGGCACTCTCCAGGAGTCTGGCCAATAGATGTTTCTCCCATGGTCTGCACAACTGAAAGGACCTGGCAGTCCCCACCACAGCCACCCAGCAGCTCTTTTCCTCTTGGGATGTGCTCTGGCCCTGGGAGCTGCTGTCTCACGAATGGGTGCTGGGTCCTCTCTGCCTCTCTTTCTGGAGATGGCTCCTCCTGCCCTGCGGACCCTGGCTTCAGTGGGTGTCTGAAACAGTTCCTCAGCACTGACATTTGTGGCAGTGGTGCCTCACTCCTCAGGGCGCTGCTTCAACGGTTCTATTTCTCAAGCATTCCTTCTTGCTCTTCCTTCCTTTCTCCTCCAACCAGTGACCATTTGCATGAGAAAGTCTCCCCATCTGCAGCTTTTCAAACCCCCCAACGCTCTCATGGTAAAGCCAGCACAGGTGGCCCCAGAGACCTTTTCACCTTGGGCATGTCCTGCCTGTGCCTTAACCTGATTTGGATGTGTCTGTGATGTGAGTGATACACCTACCCAGAGCCCGAGACCTCCAGAAGCCACTGCTCGTTTCCATAGACCCCCATAAATGGATAACTGGCTCTTTTAATCTTGTTACTAAATTGTAATGGAATTATCCCTCTAATCCTTTGGAGCAAGAGCAGAACTCAGCCACCAATATAAAATTAAAAAAAAAACCCTACAGTAATCATAGATTTTAAAAGTATTTATTTTGTGCTGCTCTCAGATAGGCTGTATATAAAAATTTATTTCAGGGGAATAATGCCATGTAGTGCACTTTGTGGCTGCACTGTGATTAAGTCCTTTTTAATCTGCTGTGTATGTTGAGGTGCGGCGCTTTCCCAGCACAGCTCCCTCCATGCCAGACTCTCTATTAATGGGGTTACCGGCTTATCGGAAAGAGGCAGAATTACCCAGCTCCAGGAGGTTTTTACTCTGATCTGCTTAGAATCCTGGGCCATTCCAGGGCAGGGAGGGCTCAGGGATGGTAAGCCTGTTTCCTCCTCAGGACCATGTGCCCCTCACTGCTCTATTTTCTTGCAAGGAACTTTCTAGCTGGTAAATCTGTTTAGAGAGATTGGTTCCTGCTGCTGCTCTGTCTGTCTGTCTGACTGCCTCACCATGGGCAGTTACTGTCTGCTGCCAGGATGGGCAGCTGACACTGCTGACGGTGGGACGGGGAGGCAGAGATGGAGCCAGCAGACAGGTCAGCGAGTGCCCAGTAGCTGAGGTTGCCTAGATGCAGTTGCAGTGAGCACAGCAAAAGTGTGCGATGGAAGAAATCCCTGGCAATAGGATGGGAAAGTGCAGTTGGCTCTGGAGCCTGGGGTACCTGGTGCTGTCAGGAAAAGCCATCTGGTGCTCCACGGTTCAGCGCACGGAGCCATCCTGCTTGTAACGCCGCTGCCACATCCTCCTCCTCACCAGTATTTCAAGTAACAGATCCTTTTCAAGCCTTTCCAACCACAGATCCCAAATCCTGACCCTTAGAGGTGGTGGTGAAGTGGGGATGGGGACCAGGGCAGCAGAGGCTGTGGTCAGGACAAGCAGAGCATGGTGAGAAGGGATTTTATTCATGCACCACAACCCTCGTGGGGGCACGAGGAAAATCATTTGGCTGATGCAAAAGCATCCTTTGGAACCAGACGGGGTTACAGACAGAAACACGTCCCTGCCTGTGTGGGCACGGGGGCTCGTAGCGGGGTCTGTGCGATGAGAAGGAAGAAACGTTGGCATGCAGGAGCTCTGGTCCCAGTTTGCACTGCGCCTGGCACGTGGGGCGAGGTAGGGAGCGAGGAGGCAGTGAGTAGGGATGTGCTAGCGTCTTGTCAGAAAGCATTTGCTGACCTTTCTGTAAATATTTCTCAGAAAAGGCTAAGTGCCCGGGTCAGTTCAGAGGTGCTGTGCTGTGATCAGCACTTTGCCCAGGGCCGTGGCCACGGCTGCCTTTGACAAATGGCAGTTGACCCAGAGGCAGTGCGGGCGCAGGCAGCGGCGCGGTGCGGGGGCAAGGCCGGCCCGCGGCACCTCGTGACTGGAACGCCCTCGACTGCGCCCGCTGCGGAGGGCTCGGTTCCAATGGCCACGACTTACAGGAGCGGGCAGATGATGTTTTAGGGAAACTAATGCAATTTATTCCTTAATAAACTGAATGCTGCAGAACACAAGACATTTATGAAATGCCACTTCTCACCTGATGGCTTTGCCTGGATTTTCTAAGCCCAAATTAAAGAGGCCTTATCCATTCACATTGCAAACACCAGATATGAAGTGGAAAGAGTAATTTCATGGAAGGTCATATCATCTGACTTAAAACAACATTACACAAGGGCAAGAAAAGGGTTTCACAGGGATGATTTTAAATGTGAACTGTATTCCTTCTTTTTTTTTTTTTGTCATTTGATGGCAGAAACTACTGCATGGAAATTAAAGCTCAAATCTATAAAGTGAAGTCTTATAGACCAGACCCCTGCAAATACTGTGCTGCTAAATACAAACAGCTGGAGAAACACCCCCCAGACACTGTCTGTTGGCAGGACGCACTGTGGTTAGCACGGTATTTCATCAGTTCTACCAGCCCACGAAAAACCTGCCCTGGTTACTTACATCAGTTTAGCTCTGATCCCACTGGACCAGCTTGCGCTGGTGAAAAGGAAGCTGATGCAGTGGAACCTGGTAACAAATTCTTCACGACAGCATTTGCGCGCAGGAGGCTGCACAGGACATGTTGGGCTGGAGCAGAGCGTCTGCGCCGAGCAGCCCCGGGTCACTGTGCGCTGCCCTGGACACACTGCAAGTGAGGGGAGTGAGATGAAGGAAGGAGCGAGTCTTCAACACACCTTCCTCTTGACACCAAGTACCTGGCACGCCAGTGCTTTCCTGAGCTGCTCTCTGTTCCCACTATGACCCAAATTCTGTCTTTGCACGGCTACTCCTGCTCACCCCTGCACAACTGCAGCTAACATCCCCCTCCTGCTCCCAGAGACACAGAGAGGGAATTTGTTAAAGGTGCTGTCAGAAGTTCAACACCCCCACAGCAGCCAAAATGCTGGAGGAGTGCTCAAGAGGTTGTCACGAGCATCGAGGACTCAGCACATCCCCCTGCTCTGACACCAATGGCCTGGTGAACGGGTTTGCACGGGGCTGTTCCATGACGCGTGTGCGCAGGAATGCGTGTGCATGTGTGCGTGGGAATGCCTCAGCCCCCAGCCCCCAAGATTTATGTGTGTGCTTAACTCTTAGCAGATGAGAAATCCCATTGAGACTATGCATGTGCTACAGGTTAAAGACAGGCATAAAGCTTTGAAGAGTCTAAACCTTAGATTATAAAGATTATAAATTTTAGGAGGAGGACAACTTCTGTCTGCATGGCAGCAGTGTCCTGCAGACAAGGGACAGCTTCTGTCTGCAGTTGCATCATCTCACCTCCATCCCTGCCACTGGTACCTGCATGGCGGGAACACTGCAGCCCCAGTGGGTGCCAGGCCTGGCTGGGGGAGGGTCTGAGCAGGGTGGTGGTCATGGTGCAGGCATCAGGGGAATGCATTTCTCAGTGCACTAAGCTTCAACAACTCAAAGGAAGGGAAAGCAATGAGAAACAGATGATACGTCCATTTCTCTTTCGGCACTGGAGCTCCTATGCGCCTAAACGGGATGCTGGAGCGGTCACAGGCTGCTAGCGACGCTTGCCCAGAAGAGCCAGCCATGCCCAGGGGCTCCTCACAGGCACTGGCCCCTCCTGCTGCCTCTCCAAAACCAAAATGGGGACGTGCCTGAGCTTTGCTGCGCTCAGGTGGGGCTGTGCTGGGTGGCAGAGCCTGCGTTGCAGGTTCAGGGGTGCCCGCTGGCCACCAGTGACCCATCCCGGTCACAGGGAACTCTGTGGCACGCAGGTGGCATCAGCCATCCAGTGTTGCTTTGTATAATTTCAAAAAGACAGGGGCAAGAGGAAACTATTTCCTGCTACTCTGTATTTTTAATTCAGATTTTCACAGCTCTGCCTGTCCTAAATCCCAAGCAGATGGTGCAACTCAGCCCGTCTCCTCCAGCAGGGATGATCCCCGGGGCCTCCCTGCCGAGAGTGTACGTTTCAAAGGATAATTCCACAAGCACTTCTTACCCTGATCCGGAGCCTTCTGAGCATCCGTGTACTTCATCACTCTACACGCAGACCTGCCCCTGCCTCACACCAGCCTCCACTTGGGGCTTCCTTTTCTCTTTTAAAAGGTGAGCAGTCACAAGCTCTTTGGCTCGGCCGGGGAAGCAATGGCAACTATGAAACCAAGAACCAAAAGTAAAGAACAAAAGGGCGAACAAAAAGAGAAAAGAAGGGAGATCTCTGCACGGCTTCTCTGCCGATGCTACAGAAGTGGGGCCGTCCCCTCACTTTCCACGCGCGGGGGGGGGGCAAGGGAGGCTCTTTACAAAGCCCCTTCCCCACACCCACAGCACCTTTTTGTGCTCGTGAAGCATTTCTGCACTAACAAATCCCGTTTGATAATTGTGTGGCAAAAGCCTCACTCTGAATATTTAATAGAATTATTGCTAGTTATCAGCACGAGGAGGTGATAAATCACCAGCCGCCTTTCCCCAACACCAGGCAGAGCTATTAGGGGGTTTCAATCACGCTTCCCACCCTGCCCCCGTGGCAGAATGACCATGAATTACAAAGAAAAACAAACAAACAACCTGCCCCCACCTCCCCGGGTTTCATTCCTTTGCAAAATAGGAAGATAAAGCTGCGCTCAGGGGCTCTGGCCTCGGCCCAGCCATCCCCGAGTGCCAGAGCTCAACTTCGCGGGTCCCTCCGGCGCTGCCCCCCCGGCAGAGCCCCCCGGCTCTGCCCCCCTCCGCCGCGTATGAATGAGGTGATCTTTTAGCTGCCCTTTGTCTCGGAAAAAAATTAATTCTCATTTGCATTACCTCGACTAAATGTCACCCACCGATATTTTGTTAGACATTAGCAATGCTGGCAGAGAGGGGCACGGGATAATTGCGTTCTGCCTAGCGCTGGGATTTACATAATTTCAGACAGCAATTAAAGAATCCCTGGGAATTTTTTTTTTTTTCTCTTCCAACCTCTCCTACAAAGAAAGTGTTCGTTTACATTAAGCGCTCAGCTCCTCGCTGTTCATTTGCATAAAATTAAAGGTTTTTGTGTTCTGGAACAGCAGGGTAACATTTAAAATTCCGTTTCAAAAAGCTCACCTTAGAATAATAAAATGTTAATATCATTTCACGGGCTGGAGAAGGTTGCCAGCTGCCTTTCACTTCAAACTTTTATCCAATACTAACTGTTTGGGTGGGTGATATTATTAATTTTTTTTTTTTTTGTTAAGATATAAACTTTCTTGAAAAAGTAGAGGGATGTAAATGTGCCTACCGATGGGTCTCCGCAGGGCTACTCCGGAGCAGAATGTTTGTTTACTCCATAGTTTTTTAATTAAAAAATCATGCAAAAGAGCAGCGGTGGAATATTATAGGCTTTAATGTGCCGGCATACTCCAGACTATGAGCGGAAATGCAATTTGGATCAACCCCCTTTCATTTGCTTTCATGGAGATGGAGGTGGCACTCCAACACAAGACCACTTCTACTCTGAGACGGCGTTTCCACGCCCAGAGCAGGGTCCGGTGCCACGCTGGCAGGGGCAGGAGGCCCAGGCAGCAAAGGTGGCATCATGGAAGGACAGCTGAGAGCCATCCTCTCACTTCCAAGGGTTGCAGGGTCTCCCCCACACCCTCTCCCTCCCGCAGGCTCCCCCAGAGCCTGGGGAGGTGGAAGGGCTGTCAAGGAGCATCTCGCACAGCTCCCAGCACTCAGGTGCCCACCCAGCCACACACTCCCAGGACCCCTTGGCACAAGCACCACACCGCTCTTGGCTCGCAGCCGCTGCTTCTCCGGGAAGGGAGTGGGCAGCTGTCCTGTGGCCGCTGAGGAGGAGGATGGTGGCTCCGTGACACAGCGTGCGTGGAAAAGGGCTGGGAGCAGAGGCCGGAGGCCATCTGAGCTGAAGCTCTCCCAGCCATCAGCTGCCTTTATTCTGGGCACCCCATCAGCTAAATAATAAAAAATGACATTTCCATTTAAAGATGACACTGCTGAGGTCCCTGAATGACCTTTATCCATTGCCAGGGTCTCTCGTGCCTGGGAGGAGTTGGTAGCAGCGTTTCCTGCCCCGTGCTCCAAGGCCAGAGCCCCCAGCAAGGCGCGTTGGCTCTGGATAGCTCTGCCACCATGGCCACTGGAGCCAGGCAGGGAGCATCCCATGGGGCTGGCAGCCACCAGCAGCCATGTCCCCTTGCACTTGCCCTGGAGATGCGGAGCCTCTCCCCCACCCCATGACAGCTCTGAAGTGGAGCCAGCCCCATTGCAAGTGGGGGGAACCATGGCTGTGGGGGTGCAGGTGACCCATCCTGTGTGGCACTGGGCTGGCACAGGCTCTGCAGGAGGAGCAGCGTTAGCACCAGTGCAGCGCTGCGGGGAGGTGGGACACAAGAATAAGCAGCTCTCTTCTGAGATGTGTATTCACCCCCAGAGCAGCAGCACACTGCCACCTGTGTGGCCCTATGGTGGCTTCAGCAGAAGAGCAGCGGCAGCAGGAAGGAGACTCAGTGAAGCACATGCATGATCCTCCTCGCGGCAATTAGACAATAGTGCTTCTGGGACACTAGGACAGTACTGCAGGGTTACTTCTACTTCAGAGAGAGGTGTCAAAAGTCTCACACTGTGGAAGAGACTTGGTCCCAGCAGACCAGGAACCTCTGGGGGGCTCTGAGTGCCCTCCATGCAGGGCAAGGTCCTGCATGGTTGCCTAGGAGAAGACAGCAGCCGAACCCAGGGCAGAGGTGCTCTCTTTTTTTAAGGCAATGTGGCAAAAAGCTCCTTCTCCAGCCTCTGCCCTGAGCCCGCGGGTGCCAGCCTGGGTGCAGGACTGCAGCAGGGTGAGGGGTGTTAGGCTGTCCTGCCCCCCAGCACTAGGTGGGTCAGGGGGTCCCCACTGCACCCCCACTCACCCCTCCTCCCTTTGCCAGCCTTACCCTCCTGCCGCTCACCTGCACCAACCCTGCTCCTCTGCAGCCACACCGGCCACCAGCCCTCACCCCCTCCTCACCCCATCCCTCCCCACCGCCCCCATAGCTGCTGCACTGAACGGCCATCACAGGGGCTTCCCTTACAGAGGGGTTCCCAAAGCGTCTGAGGCGCGAGGAGATCTTCCACCTGGCAGTCCTCTTATCTGCCACCATTTGGGGCTGCTGTAGGATTGTTGCAAAAAGTATTTCATTAAAAATGAATCTAAATCCCGGCTGTTGTGTTATCTGACTGGTTCACAGGCAGGAGAACATCGAGCACAGTCTACAGTCCCTGGTGCCCATGTTTGATTCCTGCTGTAGTCTCCAGGCCATTGAGACTTCTACCTGCCTGCTAGCAAGTGCCATTTTTCCACAAGGATTTGCACAGGGAATCTACACCTTTGCTGCTACATCAGACACGACTCAGGCTTGCAAACACCCAGCTCGCCAGCGACCTATTGTAAATGTTTTCCAAACTGTTTATGTCTGGAAGTGAGAAATACCTCTCTGTCCCTGCTCACACGGCCACGGATCAGGACCAGCATGCTGAGCACTTCACGCTCATAAGTACAATACGTGCCACCCTGGTGTCAGCCGGTGTCATCACCACCCGCATCACCCCATCTGCCAGGACATATCCCTGTTCTCCAGGGTTTTCTCTGCTCTCCACACGCTCCCCCTGAGAAGTTTTAAAAGCTATCACAAAAACTGACCAACCATTGTGGGCAAGCAAAGCAACGAGCAGGTAGCAAAACAGCAGACGAAGAATAAAATGTTTTAGTCAGGGCAAAAGTGGCGCAAGTCAGCTCTTCCACAAATACCATGAGCAGGCGGCAGCAGAGCTGGGAGGCACCAGGCAGAGGCCCCAAAGAGCAGGTCCTGCACCCCCAAAGAGATGGGGACCACACACATGCCCCTCCTCTAACGCTGCAGCAGCTGAAAGGACAAGATGCTTTAATTTATAATGCAAAAAATCTGCATTTTCTTTCTTTGTGCTCTTAAACACACTGTATTTTTCATATTGGCTGCACTGGGACATGCAGGACTGACACTTTCCTGCTCAGAACGACCCACTCAGGCTGCCACCCCGCAGCACAGACAGGGGAGCTCTCACCCCCGCCCTCCCCTCGCAGTGCGCAGCCACGGAGCACGCGCCCGAGTGCAGAGGTGTCACCGCGTGCCGGGCTCACGGACGCCGAGACCCACACGTGGGCTGTGAGCGAGCTCGACGCAGAGCAGCGAGCTGTGCGTTGGGGAGGGATCACAGCCCAGGGCTCTACCCTCCCAGGGAACAGCAACTCTCCAGAAGCTGTTTGCCTTCTGGTTGAACATGAAACAAACTTTCTGAAAATGGAAACGAAAAAGATTTGCTTGGGAATTTCTCATAGGGAAAAGTAATGAATTCGTTTAAAAATTTTTCAGTTCAAAAATTGTTTTCATTACTTTTACATTACTTTATGACATCAGTAGTAGCGTATAATGTGACCTGTCATATCATGTCAAGTCATGTCATAATATGCATAATGGTAGAAGAAGAGCATAATATTACATGTCATATTGACATAATCAGAATATTCTATTATTATTGACTTTGTCAAACTAATTACAACACGGACAGGAAATACTTTGCTATGGAAAATAAGATTTAAAAGTGCAACCTACAACAAATAATAGTTATTTCCCTTTGCAACCGTATTTTTATGTGTTTTCAACGTATTTGTATAAAAATATTTAGACTAGTATATTACATCCTGTTATGCACTGCTACATATAATTCCACAAAATAATGGGATAATAAAAATCAAAACAGTCCAAGAAAAATTTTCAGTTTGAAACCGTTGCAATTTTTCATGATAAACAATTCTCAAAACAAAAACTGTATGTATGAAACCTAAAAGTTCCCCTTATAAAACAGCCACATGAAAAGAGCTATGTAAACAAAACTGCACATCCAGAGAAAAGCACTGGAACTGGGCAAGGGTCTAGAGCACAAGGACAGGACAAGAGGAACCGGCCTCAAGCTGCCCCAGGGGAGGTTGAGGTTGGAGCTGAGGAACAATTTCTTCCAGCTCTTGCGGGTTGTCCGGGGCTGTCCCAGGCTGCCCAGGGCAGGGGTGGATTCCTGTGATTCCTGGAGGGGTTTCCAAGCTGTGGAGCTGTGGTGCTGAGGGCCATGGGTCAGTGGTGCCCTGGCAGTGCTGGGGGACAGCTGGGCTTGATGAGCTTAAAGGGCTTTTCCAACCGGAACGATTCTGTGATTCTGAACAGAGCAGTCTTTTAGAGAAGACCCCCCGATAGCTGTGCAGTGTTTCTGGCGGAGCAGCGCCGGTGGTTTGAAGCCCTCACCCGTGCACCAGCTGCTCACACCCCCTTGCGCACACGTGGCCGTGCCCGCTTTGCCAGCCGCCCCTTCCACTCTCAGGCTTACACTGAGCCCCCTGGGATTTCTAATTGACTTGACATGTTATAAATTGACTAACTTGGTTGTGATTGCTGTGAAGAATGGTACTTTAAAGGACTCAATATCTGTATATCTCCCTTTGATAAACATTGGCTTGCTGAGCTTAGATCTTATTTATTTACCCTTGGAGCAGGTTCATTACTATGTATTAGGTAGATATGACATATTTATGGAAATATGGGGACTCTTTGTGGAATATATTAAGATTAAATAAATCATTGACTATGTGGTCAAGAACTACAGCAATCCTGATGAATGATTCCATGATTTTTTTTGATTCTTGTATAATTTTAAGAGCCATCCCCTTTGTCTTCCTGGACTCCTGCAGAATTCCCTGCACCACCCCTAACGCACTGGGAAATGCAAGACATGCACCTTTGTTTGAGAAGGAAGCTCCAGGTCCCCCATGGCCCACACCCTCCACAAAGGGCCCGAGAAAGGCGCCCAGGAGACACCAGTGTGTCCAGCCCCCAGGAACCTGCTTAGCAAGCTGAGAAATGGTTCCGATTTCGTTACCCCACATCATCCCATTTACTGTAATCTGCCACATGCACCCATTAGCCAATGAATTTACATATCTAACAGCACATTTTCACAAATTAGTGGTAATTACATTTAAAACAGCTATTTTGATACAAATCAATGCGAGCCATGGCTAATGACATAAACGCTATTTCATGTGTCCCTTGGTCTCACTACAGGAATCAGAGGAGATCCTCGTACCAGTGCAGTGCTGGCAGCAGGCTCAACAAAAGAGGCTTTTCTGGTGGGCGTAAGCCAGCTGGGCAGAAACAGAACAGGGCATCCAGGAAGACTTCACGGACACCCTCTGTCCTGTGTTATTTCAGTTCTTCACTCTCCTTCCTTCCCAATCCTGCTCACATTTCAATAGTTGGTGCTTGGTAGTGGCAATGTCAGCGGCAGTGTAATACCAGCATCAGCACACGCGACTGCATCACCAGGCCCGGCTGCCACCATCCCCACACCAGCCACAACCACACGCCTGCCCCATTGGCACCATGCGCACGGGGCCAGAGCTCGCCAGGACTGGGCCTACTACAAGGACAGGAGCACCTTGGGCTCTTCCTCCTGTGTCAGGCACCTTTGTTTTCCAGTGTCTCTGCTCCTGTTAAACACCCGCTCGCCATGCTGCCCTCCCAGGCTGCCGGTGGTCCCATAGGTACCACAGTTGGCAGGGGGCCGAACCCAGCAGCAGCCAGAGCACCTCTGCAGGGAATGTGCCTGGTTTTCCTTCTGGCTCAGGACAACTAATAAAAGTCTGTAAATACTGGGGGATTCTTAAGGATAGTTAAGTAGCAAACTATCTGATGATAATAAAATTTGCTTGCTTCTCACAGATATCCAATTTGCCTACTATCCAAAGAACGGAATTGGGTGTCTGCTTCCTAAATTGTTTTAATCTCTGGCAAAGAGTGCTTCTGGCAGAGTCCCTCAGCTGGAAAATAGGAAATGAGTTAGAAACAATAGACAAACGTGAATAATACAGAGCTTAAGATGTCTGATCTTGATCTCAAGAAGTGAAGTTTAAACAGATTCTTCAATTCACTTGCGTGTGACCACCCTGGGAAGGAGAGAGCCCTTCCTGGGGGGGACCAGGGATGCCATGTCAGGTCTAGCAGCAACGTGTGCTCCCACCCTGCTGCCTGTCATGGGGACAAGAGGGGACATGTCTCCCCTCTGGGTGAGGGGACTCGGTGCTGCTGTGCCAGGTGCAGGCAGATGCCCACAGTGCTGGGGACAGACATGGTACCGTGGGATTTAGCAGCTTGTCCAAGCTTGAACCCAAGAGATCTTTTTCCTTAATCTTTTGTTCTGAGGCATTTACATGCGTCCCACTGCTCTGACCCCCGATCCTGGCCACTTGCGGCAGCGCCAGCAAGAGGCAGTGTGGCTGCGGCACCTGCGATACACCCGCCTGGGTGCTGGGTGCTCGCACCCCCCATCTGCCCCCTGCACCGTCCTCCCACCGCTGCTCCTGCCCCTGCGCATCTGCTGTCAGACTGCATCTGTGCTTGATCTTCACAGAAATTTTCTCAATAGATCCTCAGACATTTTCCCACCAGAGTCTTAAAGGACTTCAAGAAATCTAAAAATCCTGGGGGGAAAAAAGATAACCTTTTGCTAATCTCCCAGCAGGAAGGTTCACACTTTTGTAACCCTGTAACCTTCGCATCATTGTCACACTAATTGAACTTTTCTATGCAAAGAGGCCCCTGGGCAAAAAGTTTCCCCCCCACCCATGAGGGTACCTCCAACAGCAGCCTCCTCCCCAGGCTGTGGTGCACATGGAGACTGAACTTCGGGCTTGGGTCCATATGGAGATGCCCTCACTGGCACCCGCAAAGGTCGCCTCTGAAAACCCACCCTGTGCCTTCTCCTCTCTCCAGGCAGAGAGTCCTCTGGAGCCAGCGTGTGACTTTTTGGAACAGATACCAAATTTCCTTCTTCTAATCACACTCTTTGTTGCGAGGACAGTGCTCTCGGCATCACACGAGCGCTGTGAGCGCTGCCCTGAACACTAAAGGAAACGCTCTTTTCCATCGCACTAAGTGAAACAATTCAAACCGGGAAAATCTTGATAAAAGTTTAATTAGGAAAACGGACTCCATCTGTAACGTATCCCCATTCTCCCCATGTATTAACCCTTTTGCCATAAATCTGCCACCCTTGAAGAAACCTGCCTTCCTCACAAAACCTACTCAGGGTTCACATTATTTTAATCAGTTAGAGGGGTTTAATACATTATTGATTTTTAGGAGAATTGAAAAAGCTCCCGTATTAAGTCCAGGTTGCTTATTCTTTCTGTATATGACATTCAGGTACTTGTGAAAAATTATACCAATTATGAAATCAGCCATTTACTGCTTCAAAGTGCAATCAGTTGTCACACTGGAAAGCACTTGCTCCTGAATATTATTAGTTGGGCTATGTGCACAGGAAAGTGCTGAGAGGAAAGACTTTAACCAAAGGGCAATTGCATGAAATTTACTTAGAAATAGCTATTTATCACCCTTGGATTTCCTACTGTTCAAATCCACTGCAGACACTTTATGGAATGAAACAGCCATCTCACCAACGTAACTCAGCCAACTGAGGGGGTTTTTTCCTCACTGACATTAAATGAAAAATTTAGAAGTCATTGTAACAGCTTAAAGATGCATTATCCTTTTTGATGTGCAATTTTAGCTTCATATCAAAAGCCATATAAAATAACCCCCGCACAAACACAAAAAAGGAACTTTTAAAAGTTTTATGACATGTAGTTCATCTTACCTTTTATGCATCTAACAGGCACCGCTTCTCCTGCTGTTCTCAGAGACCATTGCATGATTACCACTATGGGGGAGAAAATATTGCCATAGCAGCAGCAAAACCAGGCGAAGGACGGATTAGTCTCTGGAGTCTGGAAATGGACGGGGAGAAGCTGAGCACCACAACGCCAGCAAATTCCTCCGAAGCCAGAGCACGGTGGAATTGCAGGAGAGCTGCCCATTACAGGAGCCTTCAGTTGTGTCACAAACTGCCACCATTAATGGGTTTTGCTGCAGGCAACGAAGTGAGAGGGAACATAAATTAAAGAGGGTACATTCAAGAGAGATTTCTAGCTCAGTAAAGATGTCTTGTCCACTTGTTTTCCAGAGTGGACAAGAATTTTAGAAAGCAAGGTCAACTTTTTCTGAAAGCAGATGGAGCTGGTCATCCTGGGAGTGCTGGCACAGCACCATGAATGTGCAGGACTAACTCGACTTTGATTACTGATAGACATGACCATCACTCTTGTTTTTCTTCCCACAGCACAGGGCGAGCAGAGCCACCTCACACATCTTTGACACAAGGTGCCACTTCTTCCTCCCCTAATTCCCTCAGGCAAAATACACAATAGGAATGGAACAGCTGGGCGATTTCCATGTTGGAATTGTGGCCAGGTGAACAGTGGTCAGGTGGATGCAGAGCCAGTCACCATGGGAATACAAGTAGTGCTCCCATAGGAAAATGGGAAAGCAGCTCCTGACCCACCAGGTCTTTAAGACCCAAGCCAGGAGTGGAGCGAAGCCCCTGTACCTTTGAATGCAGTTGGCTTGTGCACAGCAACAGCAGCCAAACCAGACCAAGGGTTAGGAGATGATGCAAGATGCTTTCTGCCTGCAGGTCTCTCCCAGCTCCTCTCTGGAGAGGGTCAATTCCAGGGATGAAAGAAAAAACAAACTAGAGCCAGTCTCATCCTTCTCTACATGTCGATCAGATCACTTGCCAGGTGGGTTATGGACCTGCTGGTTGCACTGGCGAGGTCTGGACACCTGCTGTTTGTTATCTGAGCCATATTGGACCAGCCAAGGGATGGCAGGGAACACTTCTGCTGCCCAGGTCAGCACATGCATGGCTTTGCTGAGGCTCACCAAGGTGAATCCAAACGGGCTCCCTGAGAGCACGTGTGCTCCTGGCCGGGAAGTCCTGCTCCGTGCATTTCAAAAGCAGCTGAAGCCGGTCCCCGAAGCATTCATCCCTGCTTCCTACGGGGCCCAGGTACATGCCACCCTCACTTAAGCCAAACACACAATCACAGACAAGGTCCCCATGCTCCAGGAAACAGGCAACTTCACTTTCAGGGCCAGATCAAGAAAGGGGAGAGGAGGTGCTAAATTAGCTGCCTTCCTGATACCCTTCAGCACGGTGCAGGTGCCTCAGATGTCTCAGACACAGCATGTTACAAAATGCACCAACAATCGACGGCAACCAAGATCTAATAGGCTGCTTTATGGCACAGAAATAATGCAAAACCAGAACACTTGCTATATTTTAACTTAGCAAAAGGATTGTTATAATACCATTTAATTTAATAAATAGTAAAGTATTTATAAATGAACCATTTCATAAAGTGTTACCAATTTCTTCATACACAATAATAAGATTTGCACAAACGTTTGTCCTTGAGGCAATAGAAATTTTCTTTGCAAATCAATCCTTACAAGGATTGCAATTAGTATCTGTGAAGGCAGCTAGCAGTACCTGTAGCTGTAGCTCTCCCATAAAAGCCCTGATTGCTGCAAGCTCTCACACAAAGCTAACGACACAGAAGGAAAATGCACACGTCGTCTAGACTATTCATTTTAATCAGGCAAGAGTGATTTTTTGTGGCCCATTTGATATGACTTTTACACAAGATACAACCTCGCTCCACAGGGGCTGGCGGAAAAGGTCAACACTGCTGTATAAAAATACATTTAAAGGAGGAGTTTAGAAAAGCAAAACCTACAGATAAGGACCAGCATTGTTCAGGCAGAGCGCAGGTGCTACATCTATCTAATGATTTCTGAGAAATTTATAAATCTTCTAGTTTGGTTTAAATGCTAAAAAATTTAAAAGTCAGGGACTTTTTTTTCCTGGTAGCTTCTTTCCTTAGCGACAGGATGCAGAGGAGAGCTGCTGTGCGGTGGTAAACGTTCGAGTCAAGGTGGGCTTTAGCAGGTACCGTTTCTTCAAAAAAGGTTTTATGCCCAAAAGTGAGTCCGGCACAAACTCCTGCACCCTTCCTGGCCTGGAGGTCAGAGACCCCACAGCCTCAGTGAGAGGTGCTCGGTGCTGCCAGCTCCCAGTGCAGATGCTCGTGCCCTGCGAGGTGACTGAGGTACCTGCAGAGCCCCGGCCAGGCAGCTGCTGGCCAAGGAACTCCATCCCCTCCTCCTAGAGGACAAAGTCAGAGTGCCTGCCAGGAACCCACAGGAGCAGACTTGACCCAATACCTTGTGTTGAAGCAAAATCACATCCATCAAGAGCATGAGGTGCCCAGAGGATCTGGATTATGATGGGGAACAGGACATGGGGCTCACTGTGCCCAGAGTGTGGGTGTCCTGGGCATGTGGCTGCAGGCGGGCGATCAATCTACACCCAGCCTGATGCTGCTGGCCCTTCTGTGTGCTCTCACTGGAGCAGCACAGCCACGCCAGCACCCTTGTGCTCAAATCAGTGTTTTCCAGACTCTGTCGTTATTACATGCTGTTCCAAAGCAGGGTTTTGCTGGGTGCAATTCAGCTAATACTGCTCTTGATAATTAGTGCTAGGGCAAAATAAAATCAGCATCTCTCCCATGGCCAGCAGGAACACCACAAGCCATGCCCCCAGAGCTGGAGCTCCTCCGAACAGCAGCACAGGACCAAGGCAGCCCTGCCCTGCGCACCCTCTGCTCCTTCCCCTGCTAATTAGATGCTGGTGCCAGGGCTCTTCGGGCTGGCTGGCAAGGGCAGCCTGCCTATGAATCCTTCCTGACCAGGATCCAGAGAGACAACAGTCACCATCCATCAGTGTCTGTTCTGAAGCGCCTCACCCATAGGTGCCCCACACCGCTGCCAGTGGCCATCACGGGATGCTGGCACTCCTTGGCACAGCCACTGCATCCCCACAGGCAGCCCAGACCAAGCTGGACATGAGAACAGAAGCCCTTTGATCCCTTGAACACAGTCATGGGTTGGGGTGTCCATCTGTCAGGGGGTTTACCTGGAGCACCTCAGCACTTTCAACTGCACTATAAGTGCCACCAAATAGCACAGCAGGAGCCAGATTATTCCATAAACAGGGTCTAAAATTCCAGCTTTAGTTCCAAGTTTCAGCATTAATCACATCATTCATCATCATTACCCGCAGTCCTGCCACTTGCTGCCCCAAAGGCAGGGGCAGGGGCTGGTGCACTTTGTTCCTCTCTGCCTCCGAAGGAGGAGAGGCCAAGCATCAGTAAGATCATTGATCTGGAGCCTTTGCCCGTCCTCCTGAGCAAGGAGGAGGTTAATTTGTCACAGGACAGAGAAAACCCAGTCTTTAAATTCCCTGCTTGCTGTTAATTAAACAAAAACCTATGTTTGCTAAGCCTTGCTCAGAGGACCCAACGGCAGTGGCTCTGTAGCAGGGCCCAGGCAGCCTGTCTTACAGGCAAAGACCCAGCACACGGGACCAGACTGGTGCCCCTTCACTCCCCACTGCAAACACGCCTGGGACAAGAGCTGCCAGGTCTTCCCGAGTGCGTGGCTCCAACCCCACGACACATCAGCTCCTGGACCCTCACACTCTCCAAAATGCATTAGTCTGCATACAAAAGTGCTCGTACAGGGAGATGGCGCTTTAGAAATGACATCTCTTCCATCCAGGGAGAAAATACAGCCCAAGCTCAGTGCTCTCCAGGGCCCTCTGGCTCCTGGGTGACAAAGCAGTGCTTGCCCTGTGTGGGATGTGGACCAGCAGCTGCACGGAGCACCAGGACATTAATGCTGCTGCCAGAAGAGTGCTACCCCCATGCTGCTGGTTTATTTGGGGTCTTTAAACTAGGTGCCTCCTGCTCACGTGTCCCTGTGAGCACTGGACAGGAGGGTGCTGCAGCATCTGCTGGGTGCTACAAGGTGAGGCGGGTCCATGCTGTGGAAACTTGCTCCAGAAGAACAAAGCTGAGTCTGGTGATGTTTCAGGTGCCAGCTGGGGCACTGACACCACATAACTGCTTCAAACACTTCTGCCGGGGATCTCGGCTCAGCCCAGCTGGCTGCCAGCCAGGGCTGGTCTGAGGGCAGAGCAACGTCAGTGGCACAGGGAGTGATGTTGAAGATACAGCTAGCAAACAAAAGCATTGCTTGGGCATCCTTGTGCTGCCCCTTCGGGAGCCATGGGACCATCCCAGGTCCAGCACCCATCACACGGTAAGGAACAGGGCACAGCCCAGCCCCTGTGCCCACTACCACCAGCAACCCCCAGTCACAGGTGCTGCTGCACCAGGTGCCCCAGAGAGCGAGAATAGCCAAGTCCATCACAAACCTGGCTGTGCGGCTGCCTGGAGATCTCCTTGGCATGCTCCAAGAGGAGTGAGTGGAAGATTAATCTTAATAATTACTGTCCTCAGCTTGTCTGGCCACATCCAAGCTCAGGCCGCCCCTGGACACAAAGCTTGCGCAGTCCCCCCGCATGCCCCAGCACCGCCTTCTCCCCAGGCAGGGCTGTGTCCAGCCTGCAGAGAGAACCCACGTCCTGACTGCTGGGCTCGGCAGCGCCTTGAGGCTTTTCCCCTCCTGTCCACGAAGTAAATGAAGTGGGGAGAGTAATACAGTGTGCTCCCGCCGAGACCGACAAGCCTGGGCCTCTCCAGCAGCCACTGCGCTGGTATTAAGCAGACAAGACAAGCTTGCAGTCAGTTATCGGCCAAAAAAATAATGAAGGAACAAGTCGGCAGAGCAAAGCCAAGTCACCCGGACCAGCCAAGTGGAGAATTTAATTTCTCACAGGTTCCCCAGCAGCGAAGCGTCTCCGTGCCACAGCCCCGCACACGCCGACATCTCCGACACAGCAGCCTCAGCTGCCCCGTTGCCCAGAGGACTGGGAGGAGCTGGTACACCCGGGGCCAGGGGAGCTGGTGGGGAAGGGGCTGCCCTGTCCTCATTTTCTAGAGCAGGGCTCGGTCATCACAGGCAATGGCTCTGCCTGACACAGGGTGTCGGAGGGTGACACTTACACATCGCTGCACACAAAGCGGTGGGCAGGAGACTGGGGGTCTGGGAGCACTTTCAGCCCAACAGCAAAACAGCCAAGGGCAGGGAGGTCCCAGCAGATGCCCAACCCTTCACCCACTGCAGTGCAGGGGACACCAGCACCACGGGTCCCACCAGAGCAGCCATGCAGCAACCGGGCTGCGCTGGGGAGCTGGGGGTCCCCTGCCCCAAGGCAGGGAGGTGTGAGGAAGGCTGCCAGG
>JAAGNO010010604.1:27764-78189 GCA_033439905.1 Ceryle rudis
GTTGTCTAGTCTGCAGAAGAGGAGGCTGAGGGGAGACCTTACCGCTCTCTACAGCTACCTGAAAGGAGATTGGAGCAAGGGGGGAGTGGGGTGGGGGCAGCCTCTTCTCCCTGGTGACGTGTGGCAGGACCAGAGGGAATGGCTGCAAGCTGTGCCAGGGGAGGTTTAGGCTGGATATCAGGAAACATTTCTTCACGGAAAGGTTCTCCAACATTGGAATGGTCTGCCCAGTGCAGTGGTGGAGTTGCCATCCCTGGAGGCATTTAAGTGGCATGTGGACCTGGTGCTCAGGGACACGGTTTAGTGGTGAGCTTGCAGTGTTGTGTCAAAGGTTGGACTGGATGATCTTGTAGGTCTCTTCCAACCAAAGACATTCTGTGATTCTGTGTGATTCTGTGTGATTCTGTGATTATGCTGGGGCAGGTCCTGCAACCTTTGCTTTTGTGAGGTTAACTTGTTTCAGCATTACACGAGCAAAACACTCAGCCAGTCCTTTCTTTGCCTAGTGATGAGGTATCAGAAGGGAAAAGAGCAATTCTCTTCACCTCAGCAATGAACTGTTGAGAGCCATAGGTGGGGTAAGAGGCTGGTCTCCCAGGCCTCTTCCAGTCCAGGGTGCAGTTCAGGGGTAGTTGCTGGAAGTAAACACTGGGGAGTAATTACTCCTCGCTTTGTATCAGAGAACAGCCTTGTGAATGCCTGGAGCAGCCTCATTTGATCACTTTGCATTCCTGCTAGAGCAAAAAAGTTTAAATGAGACACAGACTTTAATGCAGTTCTAGGTGTATGGAAAGCTGTGCAGAGTCCACCTGTCCACAGTAATATGTCAGCTGTCAGGACAGATCACAGCTGGATTCAGTCCTCAATATTAGCCCCACAGCAGGATGTTCAGTGTGGTTACAGTATCTAAAATAACTAAATCTCATGCGATTTCATCCATTACAATAGCTCTGACAGAGCAAGTTGGGCCCCCGGGCTGTGAAGTCCTGGTGCCAGTATGAAAGAGAATTGCTGTTGAGACTCAGAGAATCAAGAACAGCTCTTTCTCTTTTCTCTCTCTTTCCTCCCTCTACTGGCCGACAGAATAAATTTGTAAAGTTTTCCTTTAGACTTCAGAGACATCCTAATCTAGAATTCAGCAAAACTTCCAGCTCTGATTCATCTTGAAGGTAGAGTTAAACATAGAAACATAGACCTGTCTGGGTTGGAAGGAGCCTCCAGAGGTCATCCAGTCCAATCCCCCTGCTGAGAGCCGGGCCATCCTCAACTAGAGCAGGTTGCTCCGAGCTCTGTCAAGCCCCACCTTGAATATCTCCAGGGATGGGGCCTCAACTAGTGATGGAGCTCATCAGTTAAGATGAGCAAAAATAGGTGCACCCAAGACCTACTCGAAGTTTCCTTGCTGTTCTGGGGCTAACCTTGGTTTCAGCCTTTGGTGAGCATCTGTCACAAGAATGCTCTAAAAATGCCAATGTCCACGAGTGCCTTAGACAGAAAATGCCCTGAGGGTGAGCCTGGTGCATCTGGCTGTCTGGGGCCAGGCTGAACTTTATCACCCCAGAACTGCTGTATCACTGAGCTGTGAAGGCACCTCTGGAGGTCTCCAGTACAACCCTTGCTCTAAGAAGGGTCACTTCAAGCACCCTATCAAGGGCTATGTCTAGTCAGGTTCTGAACATCCCCAAGGATGTAGACTCTGCAGCTCCCCTGGGCAGCCTGTTCCAGAGTCTGACCACTCTCATGCTAAAAAACCTTTTTTTTTATGGAGCTGTGCAATAGGGATGGAGTGTTCTGAGTGACAAACAGCCCCATTGTTTCCTGTATAGGATAAAGCTTCTGATCCAGATGGTGTGGGAGATCCTGATGAACTCTTTCACTAGCTGTTTTCCTCAGATCTTGAGATCTCACTCTGCAATGCAGTGATAACATTGCTTGGAAACACATCACCGCCTTCACTAGGTGTCCACCTCTGCAATCTGTATCATACCTGTTCCCTTGCTAAAACATTTTCTGGCCTATGAGAGTTACTGCTCATGAGAATACAACCTGCTTCACCCTGTTCTTTCTAGAAGCTTTTGAGGATGCTAACAAGGAACCTTGCAAATATCCAGTAGTTGTGTTAAATGCTTTTACACCCCAGAGTTTTAGATTTTTCCCTCTACATTGCCTCCGGGTTTCTATTTTCTGAAGAGCAATCTCTGAGTATCAAATGAGATAATATAGCAACACTTTTCCAAGTCTGCTCCTGCTGAAAGAAAGCCTGTCCAGCTGCATGAAGAGGCCCTTTTAAGCCTGCTTACCCCCCAACAGAGGAGAGATCTATTCTGTTCTGCCTTAGACAATTTAGTAGCAGCCGTTTCAGAAATAGCCTTCAGGAGCTTAAGAGAAAACATGCTTCTGACAAGGCTGCTAAAAAAAAAAAGACCCTCATAAAAAAATGTGACTAATAAAAGGTATTCTCTTGAAACAGCTGGTGAAATAAAGAGAGGGATAGTGGACTTTTTGCTGTGTTGGGGTTTTTTTGCTATCTTTTTGATTACTGGCACCTCAATGCATAGGTTTTGCTCTCTTTCCTGTTCTGTATGGGAGTTTTTTGGCACAGACCTGCTTTAGATTTAGTACACTCTTTAGACCAATGGTGAGAAAAGCCATCTTTAACCATCTCTTTCACCCTCAGGAGAGCTCTTTGTCTTTCTACCCAGCTTCTTCTAAGTTTTTCATCTGTGGCAGACTAGATGTTTCACAGCTTTTCTTCTGAGAGACTTAGAAGTATCCTGTGTATTGGGGTAAGACGCATTTCTTATGAGACTTTTGAAATCCTCCATATAGCAGATTCACCCCACTATTGAAAACACTTTTGAAGACATAACCTACAATACATTTGTCAATGTTTTATACGGCTCTTCTCACAGGAATAGAATGTGGATAATCATAAGCACTGGTAACAAATGTGTTGGCCTTTTTGTCCCGAATAAGTACGCAACACAACAGCAATGCAGACAGCCTTTCAAACCCTGGTATTCTGCAGTGCTTGTTTATGGCTTCAAAAAGTTGAATCCTTTGGACACGTCTGCAGAAAAAGGACTATAAGGGATTTCGCAATGCAGCGGTGTCCGTTGGATGACGTGATGAAAAATGCCTAAGTGCTATACAAAACTTTTAGGTTAGTTCCTCTTCAAGCACATCATCCATCAGATGATGAGCTCAGGAGTTATGGACTGCCATGTTAAACTTCAGAGAAGTAATTCCTAGAGGATTAAATAAAAGCTGAGACTATTTCTTACCCATATAAGAGATTTTGAAAACCTGTGTTTTCCAGTCACAGGGCTGGTTCCATTACATTTTCTTCCCAAGAGACCCAAGGGTGCAACTAGCTGTATTGGAAAAGCAGATTTGGCATTGTGTTGGAATATCCAGGTGTTGATGTAGCTGGAAAGTGATGGAAACCTTCCCATTACGTGCTCGTTCTGGAAAGCATCACATCTGAGCGTTGCAGACATGGGAAATAGCCTCCCAGGTATGGGATTTAGGAAGCTGTTCCAATCAACTCAGCAACAACCACTGCCTTCTCCTCTTTCTGTTTCTAGAGATACAACTCTTTCAGTCCAGTGAACGTCGTGCTCTTTGGCATGAGTGCTTTGTACTTCTTCAGGGTAAAAATAACCATAAATAACTGGTGTTCTGTGTCAGGTTCATGCTTTCAATCACTATGGAAATGTCATCAGTGAACAAGCATCCATAAACTTACTCAATGGTTCCTTTGGATTTAGATGCTGTCAGATGGTCCCTTTTCTTAAAAAGACAGAGCACCTCCTTTTTTAAAAAAACAAAGCCAACAAACCAAAACAATCAACTTCCCAGAAAGAGTTTCCTCAGCCTTCTGGGGGTACGAGGCAGTCACACAGTCAAGGCTGCTGTATACATTGCTGTGAGAGCTGTAGTTAGCTCTGCTAGGTAAACACTGCTAAGACATCCATGTAGCAAGAAGTATTGTGGGTTGTAAACTCTGCATCCTAGATTTTAATGTGCTGGAATTTGCTTTGCAACCTTCCCAGGGGTGAGGGTTGGCTGAGTGACGTGTCTGTCCCTGGATTGTCCTTCCTGCCCTTCTTGATGATGAGTATGACACCTGTCTTTTTCCAGCCACCAGGAACCTCCCCAGTCTCCAAGACATTTGATGATGGTGGAGTGTCCTCAAAGATACTGACTACCTCCCTGCTCATCCTGGGAAGCTGAACTTCCTTTTCTCCTCTTTTGCCACCAATTTTCTGCCTCCATTTTTGCTTTTTTCCTATTTAAAATACTTTGCTGGTTTTTCTCCTGGTTTGGTGGTGGTTGTTGTTGTTGTTGTTTTTTCCTCCTGCACCTACAGAATTTCCCTCTGTATTTTCCCCACCTTTTTTTTTTTTTTCCTTTTCTATTTTCTTTGTCATTTCCTTACGTATAAGATGACATCTAGACCTTCATAAAGGAACTCCTACAGAGAAGTCAGATTTAAAGCTTTCATACAGGATTTTCCCTCAGATGGGGCACTACACACAAATAGTTACTCTTAAATATGGCCCCTCTTCCTCTCCAAGGAGCCATAACATGAAAAGTTGCTTAAACAAACAGGCATCCAGGTGACCACCACTAACTGGGCTTATCTCCCTATATCATACTTCTTTTTTAATCAAAACCTGCTGGCTGCCTCAAAAGATATGGACTAAACAAGCACAGAACAGCCCCTGAGAGAGATGATTTCTCTGGTTTTATGCACACGAATTTATTACTGCATCATACTTCTAAGGAAAGAATTGTTAGTATGATTTTCTCTTCTGCAAAGCACTCTTCCCACAGATTATTTAAAAACTTTCATTACAAAAACTGAAAAAAAAAAAATTATAAAGCTTAAGTAATGAAATGAAACGAACCTGATATTAAGGGACATAATCAAACTACATGGAATCTGATCTTGAAAGTCTAGCCATGGTGTGAACACTTAAGGAGATCACATAAAGACAGATAAAGTGAAAAACAAAATGTGAGGTGTGCGCTTAAAAGATTTAGAAGCACCATCCCAGGGAGACATCAGCTCAGCCAGCTGGGGACTCTCACACTGACCCTGCTTTGAATGGATGATGGTTTTTCTTAAGGCTGGTTGTTCTCAGGGTAAGTTTTGGGGATCCCCTCCCTCTCACCCTCCCCCCCTAGTGTTCTTGTAGCATCAGCCCCCACCTGTACTGATGTGCTGCACCATCGAAGGATGCGTGTGAGCTGCTTCTGCTCCCTCACCCAAATAGGAGCATTTGGAGTCCCCAAAAGGAGCTCCCAGCTTTTAGGGGCTGTGAGGCTGGCCTGGTGGTGGGTGAAGCACTTAGATGGAAAGTCATCATTACATCTTTTCTCACCTTTAAGCCAGTTCATCTCTTCATTGGCTCAAGGTGCAGACAGCTTTATGCCTAGCCAGGAAAAAAAGAAATAGGGTATCAAGTATCTGCACTTTTAAACCTTATCAACCATTTCTCCTAATTTATTACATTAAACTGCTGATGGAGGAAAAGAACAGAATTTACCTGCATACACAGAAAGAAGATTTCTGCTACTAATTTTTTCAGACCTCTGAAGATTTTGCTTTCTCCCCTCTCTCTGTCTGCCCATCCTTTATCTGAAATCTGCCTTATTTCTCTCTGCATTGGTTTCAGAATCAGAATCATAGAATTGTCAGGGTTGGAAGGGACCTTAAAGATCATCCTGTTCCAACCCCCCTGCCATGGGCAGGGACACCTCCCACTAGAGCAGGCTGCTCAGAGCCCCATCCAGCCTGGTCTTAAAAATCTCCAGGGATGGGGCTTCCACCACCTCTCTGGGCACCCTGTTCCAGTGTCTCACCACCCTCATGGTGAAGAAATTCTTCCTAACATCCAATCTGAATCGACCTCTCTCTAGTTTTAATCCATTCCCTCCAGTCCTATCACTGCCCGACAGCCTAAAAAGCCCCTCCCCAGATTTCTTGTAACCCCCTGAAGATACTGGAAGGCCACAATAAGCTCTCCCCAGAGCCTTCTTTTCTCCCTGGAGCCTTTTAAGTATCCAGACTCTTCCATCTTGCAGTCTTTCACGTGTTGCTTTCCCTCACTGGCTGGTTATTTCTTTTAACTTTTAAAGAGGCATGGTAGTGTGAAGGCGGTTGATGCCCTGACACAGGTAGGAATCACTCTACAGCAGCCCATCCTCCCTTGGGCTTCAGCAGCAGCCAGGGACACACATGCACGCAGCTCCTCCAGAAGGCACATGCAGCACTGCAAGCATGCACATCCCCCTCTGTGCTGACTCCTTCCCTGTGGCCTGTGTTTTGTTTTGCTCATCCCTTGCGTGGCTTCTCTTGGTGTCAGGTGTTGCTGCAAGAGGTGTTGGTCTTGGGACCTTTTGTAGAAGACATCTCTTGGGAGAGGACATGGCTCCACAATGTCACCATAAAGCAGCAGAACGTGGTAGGTTCAGGGTGACTCCCTTCTTCCAGAGTAAATTTCCCTTTCTATTCAGCAGTATAGATATACATTGCTCTGTTCCCTCACAGGCCAGGTGTCCCCTCCTCCCTCCTGAGACCCACCCTCTGTTTGCTGTGCTCCAGGGGAACTGTATCACTTTGGGGATGAAGGGGCAGTAAGGTGGGTCTTGCCACCTGCAGTCTCGCGGCAAAGGCACCTGTATCCCCAGAGAGATCCAGTCTGCCCTGCTGTTGTGGCACAGCTCAGAGGATACTCAGGAAGCTGATGGGAGATGACTGTGAATCAGGAGCTTAATTAAGGATGTGCAGCAGTAAAGGACATTGTCCTTTCACCTCTTACCTTTTGTGGAGCAAGTGCCAGCCCTGAGAAAGCTTTAAGTAGCTCTTGCTCAGTCCAACACAAGTGTAGGTGTAAGAGTGATTTGAGGATGACAAGATACTGCCGTACACCAGTGCTTCGCATTGTACTGCAGGTGTTAGCTCGGTACAGAGCTGCTGTTAGGACTGGAGGAGCACCTGGGGTTGGATTTACCACGCTGGGGTGCGAAAGCAGAATTAGGATGCCTGAAACATAAAGCTGAGCTCTAGAGATGTTTGGGATCCCCATGCGGACATAGCAGTCGTGAACTAAATTGTGAATGGTTGCAGTGTGCTTTGGGCAGGACCTCAGAAGAGCTGAATGTGTGTGAGCTTCTCTGTTTACAGACAGGATGCGTAAGAAATGGACTGTAATTTGGATTCCAGAAATGAAGTTCAAGAATCTATCGTCTCACAGTCAGGAGGGCTATTTAAGGCAAAAGTGAAATTGATTTTGGTTTGAAAAGGCGATAAAGGAAGATAGGAGTAAATATGGAGAAAAATAATCTAAAATTGATTAGGAAGGAGCCATTACCCAGCAGGCAGTAAACCACTGAAGATAGGCTATTGAATAACCACGAAAAGAAAATGAGAATGCTCTGGTATATACAAATAAGAATCAGAACATTGCACTCCTGCAGTGGTATTTTTGGCTTCAGTCAGCTTTTGTGGTTTAAGATTAGAAACTGCCGTGAAAAACCACAGATATGCCCCCTAACTTGGAAAAAACCTCAGGATCAGGATCGGTAACTATCAGAGGGATTATACCAAAGTTCACCCAAGAACTGCAGCAGAGGGGACATATTCTGGGAGTGGAGCGCAAGCAGGACCTGCATGTCAAATTACATCACAGATACCAAACCGAAGGAAAAAAGATGGATTTCTTACTTGATGCTGGCACAGAAGAGGAAACCGTGGCTGCATACTTGCAATTTCTGGAACATGAAACTGTGGCACTGGTTTTAATCACATAGATGGTGCTTACTGGGTACATCAGTTGGAGACTGTAGAGAGCTTCCCAATGACTGGCTGTATCACAGACATCGAGTTACTGTACAAATTTTGACTACATTTGTACAACTGTACAGAGGACTTTGCACGTTTAGTGATGTGATCTGGGCATTTCTAGTTCTCCGTTCAGCCCAGATGTGATGCTGTATGCAAGGCACATCTAACACATGAATGGGAAAAATGATTCATTCCACTTTCTCCTTTGGAATTTATGGAGGTTGTATTATCAAATGCACTTGTGAGCTTCTTAAGCTTAGGGATTAGTTCCAACTCAGAGAAACAACTGATGTCTCAACAAACAGTATATGAGACTTAATATTTTAAGAGTAAGAGCCGATCTGCTAGTTCAGCCATGCAACTTGGTAAGAGTTTAGGTTTAGAGTATCATGTGCAATCTTAAATATCATTCATTACATTAATGTCAAGTGTTGCATAGGTAAATTATGTACCAGACCTGCAAAGCCATATAGAATGACTGGGGTTTTTAAAGATAAAGGCTTAGGAAAATCAACGCTTGAGATACTGCCTGGCTACCCCAAGGGCTGGGTACAACTCAGTGTTAGTTTGGACCCTGGCTGGTTAGATGGTGACCTGAGAAGCAGGAACCACAAACAGTCCCAAAAGTCAGTGTTTTTACAGACCTCTTAAATAGACCTTCCTGTGACACTGTGGTGTTGTGCCTTTGGAGTTGTAAGTGGTCTATGTGAGAGTATGTAAGATAAATAAACCTGTGACTTCAGTCTGGAGAAAAGAGTATTCTCCATCAGCACAAGTCAAGGACTGAACTTCTCTCAGACAATGGTCTGAGAGAAGTTCATAGCATTTGTGCTGCTGCTTGATAGAGATCTGCCTGCTGTGTCTCTTACTGCATTTTAATAATTAAGCAGGCAACGAGTATCTAAATGTACAATTATAAACCTATATCCATAGCTGTTGTTTATCACAAAAAAAAAAAAGCAATCTGGCTTGCAGCTGGACCCAGCCTCTGCACCTCTCCTGTCCTGCACGTTCCCATATTGATCTTCTTCAGTCCATGAAGTTATGGTAACTCTCTGAGGGCACCAGCTTTTCCCTGTGTAAAGTAACGTGCTGCCGGTGGGTCTGACTAAAGGAAGGATAGCACTGTGAGCAGCTGGTGCTGTGGGTTGGGTCTGTCTTTTGAGATTCTTTTATCTTGTGAGGCCGTAGGTTTTCTTTCAGTCCTCTGTGTCTAAAATCCTGTGATTTTACACAAGAATCTCAGCCTCTAGAAAAGGGAAAATTAGGGGTTTTATCCAAGGCACATGCATATAGAGGGGCTGAAGAGGGGGTTTTGAAGGGCCTTGATTTCCTCTCAGTGGTAGGGATGAAGAGACAAAAAGTGCTGTAAAGAAGGTGACATTGCCTCTTTCAGAGGAGCAGCGAGAGCAGGTCTAAGCAAGTCAGACATATATATATGCATGTATATTTGCCCTGGTCTTACACTCTTTGTTATATATTTAGTTTATTATAGCTGCTGGAAACAAAGAGCCAATATTAGGTTTGAAAACATGACTTACATAAGATAAAGGAACCCAGAAACACAATGCACGTAAATATGAGAAAAGGGAATTGCTTGCTCTCAGAAATGTGGAATACATTTGCAGAGGCACAGTAAAAGATGAGAGATTATAAAAAGGCATTAGGGCTTTCACTGTAAGAGTCAGGGAATTACACAGCAAGCTCACATTACCAATTCAAACCGGAGTCTGCTGTAAAGAATGGCCTGGTCTTCAGAGGGAACAGAATAGCAGTGCAAAGTGCATTGAAATCCGATAGTCTTTAGAGAATTCTGCAGGCTCATATGGGTATAGAAAAATGTAAATGGTAAGCAAAAGCTACATACGTGTAGCAGCTTCGTAAGAACTCAAGAGAGAAAGAAAAATATTAAAATGAGCTCTTTCTTCAAAATACCAACCGAGCAAAGAATAGAACTCGTGCTGCTAGATCAGGACACGTTACAGTGGTGGTTTGAAATGTAGATATATTAATACTTAGCTTTTCTGTCAGATACTACATTGCAGTGTTGGATCATTATTTGCATTTCCCTGTGGTCATGCTGTAGGCAATCTGGTGTTAGAGCATCTCAGAATGCCCATCGTATCTGCATTTGCCAGGCAGAGAACCACAGAAGGGGCTGAGTAATGACCTGTGGTTCAAAGAACAGGATTTTCAACCATTTTCAACCAGCTGATGGGGGAGATTTCACCACGTAACATCTAGTCCCAGATAGCATCTATTGAAAGGTCTACTGAAAAATGCTTTTAAGATACTTGAATTGGCTTAAAAAGCTACCAGATCTAAAAGAGATTCTTCTGCTGCTGAGCTTGAGAGACTGCCTTTAAAACACAGTCAATCTCCCTTTATTTTAAGAGGTGGGTGAGAACCAGACTGACTAATAGAGGACTAATCTGGGTGCTTGTAAAGATGGTTGAAGATAATGCAAGAGACATACAATTTCATGGGGAACAAGGATACTAAAGCACAAGGAGATGCAGCCTGCATACAAAACCAAGACTCTGTGGACACACAGGGCTTTGCCTGCCAAGGGAATTGCTTCTTTCTCCTTCAGAGCACAAATGTCTGAAAGACAGGCTTTGGAGAGACAAGAATAATATGGAGATGAAGCTTGGGGAAGTAGCATCTGAAAAGACTCTACTGCAATCAAGCAGTGATCAGCAGGAACTCCTGAAAGACATTTTGCATGCTGTTAGAGCAGCTAATGCCATTTTATTTCTTATTCTTTAGAAGAATAGTGGGGGCAAAAGAAAAAAGAAAAAAAAAAGAAGGAGAAGAAGAAGGGGGAGTTATAATATGTGCTATTATTGAGATGATCAGTGAGAACTGACCTGAGAGGATCAGGCTTGATAGCCCATTCTGGTACCTGTACTTTCCTACTTCATTATACACCTCTATTAACTTTCCTTACCATAAATCCTGTTCAAGGTCTGCCTCTCGAGAAACACAAAAACTACTGAAATGGCACTTTGGATTTGCATGATTGGTGCTCTTGGTCTGTATTTTTTCCTTGTTTTGTTTGGTTTGGGTTTTTTTTTGTGAGTTTTTTGGTTTGGTTTGGTTTTAAGCTGTCATTCAAAATTTTAAAGAGCAGCTAAAAATAACTTTACAAGTATTTGCAACCCTGTATCTTTCCACTTGTGTTAATGTCACTAATGCAAGTCTAGCCCCAGCGGTGGGGTCTTCAGCTGGCATAAGCACTGTCTCACCAGATCTCCTGCCCTAGCAGGTGGGAGGGTGACAGCTCCCAAGTGTCTGTCCCAGCAGATATGTGACTGACTGTAAGCCCCATTTCTCCAGCTGGAGTTTCACCATGCTCATGAGCTCACGTGAGCAAATGCCCCAGATTTTTTGGTCCTAAACCCACTGGTTTAGGATCACTGGGTACCCTCTGCTGTCCCCACTGCCTGTTGTAGGGAAGGCCCATGCCATGTTGATCTCCCCTACCTGGAAAAGGCTGGTGGCTGCCTAAGCTTCAGGCACACCCCCAGCCACAGCCCACCCCCATGGCCATCACCCATTTTACCTCTTCTGGCTCCTCTTTCCTTTCCTGGCCATTCTCACTTCCAGGACTCACACCTCTGTGCCCCTGCAGCTCAAAGGACCAACACAGCTCTCCTGCAAAGATGAGACACTGCTGGGGGCTGCTGAAGCAAGTGGACATGGTGGGTAGGCAAGCTCTGCAAGGAGCAGAGAAGAGCTGGGTTGGGTGCAGGGCAAGTGTGTCCTCTTGCTAAAATAAAAGGACCAATGTTTTTGATTCTATGGCAAGGTATTAGGGTACAAAAATGTTAGTAAACAGTCTGCTTACCATGATCCTGGCAATACTTTTAAATTTAGCCGGATTTTGCTGTCTCAACTTCGGCTGTGACTGAATGGTGGCTTTGTTTATCACTCCTGTTTTCATGTACCAGTAAAGCGATTCATACGAAGTGATGTTCAGGTGAGGAAGGGTGAGTCCTCCTGAATGGGGGGGAAGAAGGAATTTGATGGGGATTCTCATTGTCAGAAAATTGAATGCCAAGTGTATATTGAACCTGGTGAGACTTCAGCAGCCTCTCTGATCTTGTGTCTCTTTGGAGAATCTCTACTGAGAAAAGAAACTGTGTCCATTTGTAGCAGACTATTTTGGAGAAATGCACTCAAAAGGTATCTTTGATAGTGCTGAGAGATTAATTCTGTGGCCACTGCGTTGTACTGGAGCAATATAGAGATAAATGGAGTTTTTGCCATCTTAGATGTGAAACTCCAGTTTTCAACTCCTCCTTCCACTTTGTGGCTTCTCTTCCTTAGCTTTGGGGTGGTTATGTTGCAGTGCTGAAGGTACCCATCATACCTCCACGTAGGGGCTCAGGAACTCTGTCCTACCTGCTCGTCAGCTGTTTGTAAGCTTTTTTAGGACAGCTACACCTCACGGATGTGAATACTCCAGAAGAAAGATATTTTTTTCCCCCTCCTCTCTACTGCCTATTTGTACTTAATGTTCTTCTGCAAGACCTTTAGGAGATTTACAACATGTACCTGTGGGTATCTTATTTCTCCTACAAACAGCTTAGTGACCACTTGCTAGAGAAAACATGCTTGACTAGGTGGACCTTTGTGCTTGAGACTTGGCCTGACATCTTTTCATCCTTATCCGAAGAAGACAATAATAATTTTGCAGGTTATGGTTCCATGTGAATATAAATCACAGCTCTTTAGGTTTACTGCTTTTGTGTCGACAGGCTGCCTTTCAGCACCATCTTCTCCCACTTGTACGACTTCAGAGCCACACATGGAGGTGATCTCTACGAGGAACTGCTGCCTAGTTGGCTGCTGACACCTCTATAATGAGGGATCCATGGTCACTGAGCGGCAGAATATGAACACCTCAGAGACAAGTAAGAGATTTGCTGTTCTATTGCTTGTGAAAGTAATGAGTCTCCTCAGCTACACAACTGGAAATTAGGAAAAAACCAAGCTTGTTGATGATAAGCTTATGGAGAAATAAACCTAACTTTCTCCCAGTCCTCAAACCATTGCTCTGGGAGCAGAGTAAGGTCTTTGGAAGACTTTTTTACCGTGTCTTTCAGAATGTTTTAATGCTATCTGCAAAAGAAACCAGGTTCTTGTTGCTTCTACGTATCTCTTGGTTTTCTGACAAATCTGAGTAACATACCTGTAATTACACACTCAGACCTTGTTTGCCCATTAGGCAAAGCCTTTCAAAGCAAACAACTAATGTAGATTTCCAGCCAAATGTGGCAAACTTTACCCACAAAACTATTTGTTTCAGAGGGAGCTGGAATAATTGACTTAACTTTAGTCTGCTTTGAAAACTTTAAAACTGTTGCTTCAGTATATTGGCTAAAAAAAAGGAAAAAAAGAAAAGGGACTCATTGAATTGGGAATTGTTGATTCTGGTTTCAAGGTTGGGTTTTCGGAGTTATTTAATGTATTCCTTTCTAATATATAGTGGGTTGGGCTTTTGTACCTCTTAATTAATGAGCTATTTTTTAAGAACTTGAGTCCTTAACTGCAGCAATACGCTTTTAAGATGTGCGAGACAGCCAAAGGTTATAAACATCAAGGAAACTAGAAAATAGTGATCCCGTTACCGCTGAGATTAAAAAGAAAAAGCAAGTGAGGGTGTGAATTTGTACAGCTAGATTGTGAAATACAATCCAAGCAAACTGATCTGGACATTTTTGTACAGCCCTGAAGAAGCAAAGTAAGGCTTGTTAATTTTTTTCATTGATTCCAGTTGGAATGTGTAATGTTTCCTTTATTTTTTTTCGTTGCTATACAGTGTAATATGGTTGCTGTTGTTATTGACCTTCAGGCAGACAGAAAATCAGTGAAGGCTGATGTGTGACACACTTCAATCTGGAATTATTAGCTCTTGTCTTCAGTTTCAGAGAAAATATTGTAGAACTTTATTTGTGATAGAGGGATTGAAAAGTGATGTGGCTCTGCAAAGCCATTTTTTGTTGTCTGACGGCAAACTTTACTTCAAAAAATTCTTTCATCATTTCCTTTTGATACAAATGGTTGTTGAAACAGATTTTTCCCCTCTCCTTTTGAATTTGTTATCAGAGGTGCGCTGCTCATGGCCTTTTGCAGCACTCAGAAAAGTCGCTATTCATGGGTAGGAAGGGAAGATGGTTGTGTTCTTGTTGTTACAGTGGAGATGAAAATCCTCTTTAGTGTTGCTGAGGGCTATAAGAAATAAGGAAATGGCCCGGTATTTACCAACTTCCTGAATCATAAAGATCATTTTCTTGAAATCACCCTGTTGTTGTTCTCTGATTGTGTGATTAGTGCTTTTCTATCTCCCAACATCAGGAGACTTCTGCAGGAGTCTGCAAAGCGTCCATGGGCTACTGAGAAGTCAGCTGCACCCTGAGAAATGATAAAACTTTTTCTTCAGCTGCATGTGTGGAGGGCTTGGTAAACAATTTCTCACCTTGTTTTTTCAAAGCCCATAGAAAATATTTCAGTCGTTTCTAAAAGACTTCTTGCCGTGTACCTTGGTCCCTTCCTTGGTGCTGTATCTCCTTCAAAGGGAACAGCTGTTCCTGCATTCCCCGGGGGAAAAAAGACCCAGCTAAATGCCTGGGCATCAGCAGCACTTGCAGATGTACAGTAACAGGTACATTTTGCCTGGAGTGGGTAGATCCTTTATGGTGGCATAAGCTGTATGCATGGTATGCCCTGGGATGTATGTATTATGCTGTAGCCAAACAGCAGAAGATGCTGTGGTGACCAGCATCTCAGAAAACCTTTAGGCGCAGTAGCAGGCACCTCCAGCCACCTGAAGAAAGCATCCCCGAGGAAAAAAAAATTCTATCCTGTCACCCAGAGCTTGTGACAGAAAGCAGCTCGGGGCTTTAGCACTGGTGCTTCCCTACCTGCCAGGGCCTGCAGGCAGGCGGGGTAAAACACAGCTGGTGCTGGGAAATGTGGACAGGGAGCTCTGAAAACTCAGGGAGCACGGTTCCCTGGGGCTCGTATCTTGTTGACAAGCGTATATGCGGACAGGTAGGTGATGTGACGCGAGCTCTTCCAGCACAGGAGCTGACGATGCTCTCACCTCTGGAGAGTCCCTTGTACCCAACAGGTTGCGAACCTCCTCCTTCACCCTGCCCAGGCACCTCCCTTCGCGGGCCTTGCCAGGTGCTCCCGGAGGACCCCCGGGGTGCCGGCGGTGACAGTGGCGCTGCCGGGCCCCGCTGCCCGCTGGCACCCGAAGGCGGGTCTCCGCTCCCCCACCGCCCTGCGCCTCCCTCCCGGGGGCGGCCCTGCGCGGGGTACTGGGCAGCACCGCCCCCGCCCCGCCAGAGACACCCCCCCGCCCGAGGCCCGGTGGAGGCGGTGGGGCCGCGCCCGGCGCAGACAAGCGAGCCGAGCCGAGCGCACCGCCTCTCGCACGGCGGCCCCGCCGCCCCCCGCCTCCTTTCGGCCCCGCCGCCGCCGCCGCTCTCGCCTGGGCCTCGGCCCCGCCGCCCCGCACATGACTCCGGCCCCGGTAAGTCCGCCGAGGGAAGCGCGGCGGCTCCGCGCCCGCCGCAACAAAAGCGAGGCGAGACGGGGGCGGAGGGAACCGGGCTGCCTATAAAAGTGGGGCTCAGCGGGTCCCACCATTGCTGTGTGTGCTGGGGACAGGTCGTGCTGGAGGCGGCTCTGCTCTGGTAGGTCATGCAGGAAAACTGCACTTTTTTTTTATGTTTTTTATCTTGTTTTTGGGGGCTGTTGTATCTCTATGGTGTTTCGTGTCTGGTGGTGCTCTCTTGTTGCTGTTTGCGCTGTGATTAAGCTTGATTAATCTTCTGAAAAAAGCAAAGTTTGGTTTGATCCAGGTTTTGGCTCTTAAGCTTGAGGCAGGCTGTAGAGAAAGGTTGCCAGAAAAGGTGGATGTAGTTGCCATTTTTTGAGATCTGTGTTTGGAGGCACTTTTGAGAGAAATAAACACAGCCTGTGTTCAGGGAAGGAAGACTCAGGGGTTTTTGTGCCTGTTGTAGGGAAGGTGCTTGGTCTCTGAACTCTGTTGCCATATTTCTGTTCTGCTTGCAGTGTGTGGAGACACAACTATGGAACGAAACTTGTTTTCTCCTGCTGCTTGACTTTTAATAAATCCTCTCCCTTTTAGACTCTGTAGGCTAATTTTTGATTTATTGCCTAGGCTTTAGCAGCTGGAGCACATCAGTCATCAGAGCGCTAGCTGGCTTGACTGGAGGAGCAGAGAAGCACTGGTATTCTTCCTGACTTGGGGAGGAACCTCTGAATGGTTGACTTCTATGGATTTCCTGTTTCTCCATCAGGAGAAGCAGAAACTTGTTTCTGTCACTTGGTTTATCCATGAACAAGCTGGGGTAGCTGGAGAGTGCTGAAGTGTTACCCGAGGTCTCCATTCCCATTGATAGCCTCAGACCTGCAAAAGGGACTTAGTCTTGAGGGAGCAGCTGAGGTCATTAGCTGGTGAGGGGACGGACGTTTGGAGAGCTCACCTGTGTGCGTTTGAGGAGAGCACAGCAGATTCCTCTCAGCTAATGATAAAGCTGCCAGCTCACTAACAAATTGGTACTGGGAAGCTAAGCCATGGGAGTCGGAGCTTTCAAAGTTCAAAATGCTCGTGGTGTGAGGAGTGTGACAGAGATGGGGCTGCTCTCCCAGTGTCCTCTTGCCCTGGGACAGCACTGGCATGTGTGTGGAAGAGGATGAGCTGCTGTGGGGAGGGAGCTGTGCTGCAGGGCCACCGGAGTTCCGCTAATGGATGGCTTATTCTTTGACTCTGTGGATTATAATTTATCTTGTGTTTGGCCACTTGTTGGACTGGGCCTTGATGAATTGTTGATAAACTGTGATACAGGCTGCTGCCTTTAATGAATTTTTGTGGTATAGCCTGACCATTTGAGCTCCAGCAGGCTGGGAGAAAGTGGGACTGAGAATATTCATGGCGGAGAGGGCGATTGCTGGTTTTTTAGCAAGCTTGAGCTGATTTTTCATTTTTTAAGCAGAGCTCCAGGTTCACATTTTCTACTATGAAATAATGAATTCCTGCTTGATGTGTTCCTTGCGTAATACAAACCACGAGCTCATCTCTAATCTGAGCTACACAGGAGCTCATCACCACACAGCTCGAGAAACCCGTTATTGTATATGCATGGGCAAGCCCATTATAAATACAGGACTTGGCAATAACTTGCAGCCTGGCTGACAGCCCACAGAGGGTCTGGGCATTGCACTGTGGGGGGGGCAGCTCTCCCCTCTGGGGCAGCCCCTCACCACAGGGTGCAGGCGTGGGACTGAGGGGGCTCCTGATGACCGTCCTCATCCCATGGCAGCGTGGCACAGATTACTTTCTGCACAAACCAGAGTTCTGCTACCGCCTGTTAAAGAGCAAAAGGAAGAAGGGGGTTTATTTTATAAGAAATCCTTGTGATAGCTCTTAAATGTTGTTATATGGCTTGTTCACAAGCATCTCAGACTTGGGCTTGTCTGCTCTGGCTGTTTGGCCTTAGCTCACCTGGGTGGCCGCGGCTGCACAGAGCAGGGCTGGCTGGAGCACCACCGTCACTGTTTCTCGCCCTCATGCTGCAGTGGCCTGTCCTTGCCCTTTCTGTGCTGCTCACCCTTGGGGAGCAATGTGTTGTCATGAAACCGTGCTGCTCATGAAGCCCTGATCCTGCCTGGGTTCCTACCATTTCTAGCAGAGCTGTCAGGAGCAGCTGGGCGCTGCTGAATGAGCTACTGGAAGCACTGGGGCTGGCTGCTGGGTGCCTGTAGGCTCAAGCTGACTCGCGAGCTGGGATGGATGTGTTTGGCTTTCTCCGCCACCACCATGCCTGTGCAAGGTGTCAAACCTGTGTTAGCTACTGGAGATGCAGCGGGGTCGGGGAGCCGTGCGGGGCCTGGGACAGACGGCGTGACAGCGTCCAGGCTCTTGGCAATGCTCTGTACATCTGTTTTTCCTCTGCTAGCCGGCGTATGACAACACAAGCAGATGCTGAAGAGTGAGGGGGTGGTTAGGAGGAACAGGCTGGCACAAGGGCTCCACTACCCAGGGCCAATGGAGTTTTCCACACCAGCCTCTGCTTTTAACACTTACATGGCTCTGTTTAGTGTTAAGCATTTTTCTTTATATTGGTCTTAATTGCACTTGATTAATGCTATGCCCTCTTCTCATGACTCCTAGTCTTGTTACCTGTGTGGAGGGTCCTGGACATGGGGTGGAGCAATGCAGGAATTGGTGACTGCGGTGCTCAGGTGGCTGATGCTGCTCTGGTGATAGTTGGGCTCTTTTGATGAATGTGAGGATAAGACCATGAGGAGAAGGGCCCAGACTGCTTGCCCTGGTCCCTGTTGTGTTCTGCAGTTCCCACTAAAACTGGAATGATGGATGTGTGCCAGAGCTGGACAAGGTGAGCAGCAGTGTGATGCTGCAGAGCTTGGCTTGGGCTTTGTCTGGTGACATGGACACCTGCCCCAGGGGCCCTGCCTTGGGACCTTTGCACAGGACATCCTGAAATTACTTAAATGTGGCTGTTTCTGTGAAGTCCAATGAGCTGAGCAGATCCTTGCGTGTTGCACTGGTGTGGTGGTGAGCTGGTCCCCAGCAGCACTGGTGAGGAGCTTGTTGCCCATCTGTGTACTTTCTGTGGAGGACACAATACTGAGCACTGGTAATACAATTTATTTCTACTAGTGAGTGAATTGCCCATAATTCATGACAAGTAGAGCCTCGAGTGATGATGAAGGTCAGCCCATCAGATCTGGAAATAAATTGTATCCTATTACAGCCTCCTATTAGGGGTCTATTTATAGCAGGGGTTTGCAAACTCCTGGAAATTTGGAGTCATTTTTGCTTGGCTGGTGAGTATGAGGACACAGAAAACTCTGATGCAACACAAGCACTTGTGCTGCTGATATGAACCAGTCCCTGCTGCAGAGAGATGCTGGGTCCTGAGCTGACTGAGGGAAACTGGGGCCTTGGGGCTGGAGGCACAGCAGGGCCAGCCGCAGGGCAGCGATGGGTGGACGGACAGAGCTGGCTATTTTGCTGAGGCTTGCTGTCTGCTTGAGAAAACACTGCTTTGCTTTTATACTGGCAGCACGGGCTATTTCCACAGACGGAAAAGCAGCGCCTTTCTCCTGTGTTTACCCCTTCTATTTACCATGCCACCGTAATCCCCAGTTGATAGATAATGTGCAGGATGTGGTTTGCCATGGAAACAGAGCCCTTGTTCTTTACATTTTTTAAAAGATTAATATTTCTCAGCTTGGTTTCATTATTCTGATATTAAAAATCATTAGTTATGTACCATTTCACAGCCTTCACAGGCCATAATATGCCCTTTTGGGCACAAGCTTTCCAATAGGCACAATAAAGCAAAGCCCCTGGGACTGGCAGGGCAGGTAAAAGCATCTGGTGGTGCCTCAGCTGTGAAGTCTCCAGCACCTCTGGCTGTCAGCACAGACGACATGACACGTCCGTGTTCCTGACAATATTCTGGATGAGAAAAAATGGAGCCGCCTCTGAAATCCCCCATACGCGCGTGCAAGCTCCCTTGTCTCTCGCCTGAGCCCCAGACCCCTCGGCAGCAGGCTGTGGGCATCATCTCTCAAAGCCCCTTAAATGCAGGAGCATCTCACCGCTGGCAAGTGAGAAGTTACAGATCTGCGTGTTCTTCTCTATCTCCTTGAAAAGTACTTGAACTTCCAAAGGACTTGGGGCAGTGGAAAACTGCTGTGAGTTAAATTGCCTTCCTCTGTTGAGGCATGTGGGTTTGTGGGGAAAAGCGGGGCTGCTAGGGAGTGAAACTGCTTTTCTTTTCAACACGACTGCTCCATCTCGATGCCTGTAGAGGGGACGTGTGTTTAATGGTCTGGGAGCCCCAGCTATGCGTGCGGGGTGGATGCAGAGCTGTACGTTATCACCTGCTCAGGTTGAGAGGGGAGATTCCCTCTGGAATATGGCTGGAAGTTTAGCCCCTTAAAGGCAAAATAAGAAAACCAGCTGTCTCTTCAGCCTCGTAAATCTGTACAGTAAAAGGTTTGGGCAAAAATATTTTATTGCTTTTGCTGTCAGAAGCGCAAAGAATTAAGGGCCATGTGACTTGGTAATTGCAGTGGACTTTTTTCTGACAATAAACATTAAACTTAAAACTGTATTAAAATCATTTGACAATTTTTATGCTTTAACAGCTGAAAGTGAATAATGTTTTTTGCATATAAAATACTTTCTCTTGTCAGCCTATAAAACTGTCAGAAATAAATTCATCAAAAAAAGATTATATAATTAAGTCACTTCTTTTCTTTCTCTAGTTTAGTTGGAATTATTTGTTTGTCACTTCTTCAGGACTAAATTACTGCATTGAGAGACAACTTTTCTTAAGAATATTATGAAACGTATGATTCTTACAAAAGGAGCCCAACTTTCTCCTCTAATGTATCAATTCAATATCACTTTTCTGAAAATACTTTTAGATAGTACTGTTTCTGAAAAGCTATTTGATTCTGAAGCTGAGCAGGAGCAGTAATGGAAAGCATCCAAGTGTAGAAAGGGTATTTTTATTATTGAGCTGCATATAATTTATGGAAAATTGCAGAATTAATTTTTTAGCAAAGTAAATTGTTAGCACTTCAAATTGCAAATTCTCTGCTAAAGTGAGAGCTGTACAGGTGTTTAAAAGCTAGAGCAGCAGTATTGATTTTTAACTTATGGTAACTGGGAGAGGGCGTCAGCCTTGTGCGGCCGGGCTGGGGTGCGATGAGGTAACGACCCCCCGGCAGTGGTGGAGGAGCTGCTGTTGGAGCCCACAGCTAATGGAAGGGGCATCTTGTGGTCACTGAGCTTTGCAAAGGAAGGCCCTTGCAGGTGTCCTTGGCACTTGCCCCCTGTGGAGGGCTGTGTAGGGAGGGCCTTTACCTGCTGCCTCACCCTGTCATCTTGGGAGATTTGCAGTCTTCTGGGAGAGCTGCGGGTGCTGGTGTTGGTGAGAGGCAGGATGGGGGGATCCCCTTCCACCCCTACTGCAGGAAGCGGTAATTTGACAGCACAGACTCTTTTTAACAAATTGCCTTGGCTCTTTAGTGATGAGAAACTGGGAACTTAGCAGGGCAGGGTGGATTTTGGGGGTGACTGGATTTTCAAGGCTAGAGAGTGATAATGGTTTATTGATCTGTTGTTAAGTTATTGGAGCCTTAATGGAGGCAATAAACCAATAGTGCACATTGCTGTCAGATGGCTGCATAAGCTGGCAGAGCAATTAAGCCTTCCCCAGCATGCAAAAGAGGAGGCTTGTGGTGGCCACCTCTGTGGGGAATGTGGGGCAATGGAGCCTTCTGCCTTGCTGGCCCTGTGCAGGGACACTGCACGTGGGCTGCAGGGCCAACAGGGGGTTTCCCTTTTCCCTGGGGCTCTGCCAACAGCACCCAGATACCTGGTGGTTGCAGAGGCACCTCTGCATGGGGGTCCCATCTTGTGCTGCACGAGCCACTGCTGGGAATTTCATAGATAATCAGAAATGTGCTGGTGTGAAATACCACACTGCTTGTTGGACATGTCCTCTGGGTCCTCTTATTGGCTCCCAAGGAGCATTTTGCTGCATTTTGTAGGGTTTTAGTGCTCTGCAGGCAAAATGGACCCTTTCTCAGGAGCCCTGGTAGGCACAAGCAGCTGCAAGGGTGCTGCTCTAAGTGGGAGCAGAAAGCTAAAGGGATGCCGAGCATTGGGTAGGGCTGGGGCGTTGCTGGCTTGGTGCTGTGGTTTTGTTCTGATAAATCATGAAATCAGGATGCGAGTGATTTAATAAATGGTGTCAGGGGTTCATGCCAGGATGTGTTGCAACTGCTCTTTCCCCTGGTTTCTATAGGTCCCATTTGCCCAGGAGCTGGGAGACAAGGCTGATCTGCTGGGAGTATTGTCTCTTGGTATGGTAATTATCATCCGTGATTAATCCTGCTTATGCCGAGGAATCTGTGCAAGCCTTTTCCAGAGGGTTCAACTTCATGTTTGCTTCCGCACTTCATGCGTAATACGAATTGACACAAGCTATTGTGGAAGGGAGATGACTGAGGTGTTAGTACCAAAGAGGATTTAATGATGGGCTGGGATGACTAGAAGTGTCCTGGCAGAAGATGAAATCCCAGGGGGCTGTGGGTCAGGGTGATGCAGCTCCTGCTCAGGCTGCCTGTGCTGCAGCTGCCCTCAGATGAGGGTTAATGAAGCCCAGCTTTCCTTTTCCTTCAGCTTGCTGCCCACCCAGCACTTGTCCTCTGAGAGAAGCATTTGTGCCATGGCCATGTGGGGCTGCCTCCCTGTGACCACCCGTCCTGCCATGGGAGAGGTTACAGCCCTCCCTGGAAAGGGAGCTCAGCATCTCTGAGCCTTTTCTTGTGGGCAGGTGTCATTGCAAAAATCCCTTCAAGGGGAAGGATCTGTCCTCTGGAAACTGGTGTTACACCACGGGGAATGTGCTGTAGTCCTATGGCGGGTGTCTGCTGTGATGCCTCCACAGGGAGGCCATGACTGGGAGCAAAGTGAGTGGTTTGGCTTCAGACCCTCTGTGGCAGGGTCAGGGGTCCTGGCCCCAGCACAGCCTGAGGAACCACCAGCTGCAGCTCCTGGAGCTTGGCCCAGGGCTGGGCTCCTTGTTGCTGGGAGCATCTAACTGCAACCCTCAGTGGCCAACCAGAAAATCTTTCTGCTGGAAAAACATAAATATTTATTTGTGAAAAGCTGGAAATACCTGTGAAATTCTCTGAACCCTCAATAGCTCCGCAGTCATCATTTAAGCAAGTTCATGCTCCATTAAAAACAGTTATTTAATACAATAATCATTCAATTAAAAACCTCTTGAAGCGGCTGCCAGAGCCTATTTGTATCAATACAATATTTTAATTGTAAAAAAGGCTAAATACAGACCCGCCAACTGTGATTGTCAAGAAAATGTTACTGAAATGAGTGTTTAGTCTCAGGGAGGCTCTGGCAATGGAGCAAGCCCTTGGGCAAGAACTGCGGGCAGCCGCACTGGACAGAGAGCATCCTTCCAGCCACCCCAGGCTGGGGAGATGCTGGCTGTGGGAGACCCTGCCTCCCCCGTACCAAAGGACTTGGGACAGATGTTCAGCTCCCTATGGTGGCAAAACACCAGTCTTTACATGGAAGGTGTGTTGTGCAGAGCAGCCCGGGCTCTGGGATGGTGATGGGAGTAGCAAGTCAGACCAATGACTGTTGTCACCATAGAGTCAAAATCATCTGGTGGAGGTGGGTGCTTGGTGACTGTGTTTCCAAATGCTGAGAATGCCCAGAGCAGTGAAGGGCTGTTCCTCGGTATCCCTGCTGTGAGGGCATCTAAAGGGAGAACAAAGACCCACAAGCAGCCCTTGAGCAGAGCCCCCAGCTCAGCCCCATCCCGCTCAATAGTCATGGCCAGCTTTGTGCTTTGTCTAAAGAGGCAATGACTGCTGCTTCCAGGTGCAGGAGCTCCAGGTTCAAAATAACTCTGGAGTCTCAGCAAAGAGGGAGGGAGAGCTGGTCTGGATTTCTGCTGTAGGGCTCTCTGCTTGATGAGCTTTGCTGAGACTGTCTGATGACAAAGATCACAGCCTCAGCTGGTCAGGGATCTCTGTGCAGTGGGGGAGAAAAACTGGAAGCCTCTGCATGGGATTCCTGCTGGCATGTTCACAGTCCCACACCCTGCATTTTGCCTCATTACATAGGTGCCATCACATAAATATTCCAGTCACTATCGCTTACTGTCAGACCCAATTTAGAAAAGTACCTGTCTGTTACAAATATTTTATAGTACTTGAATATGCAATTTATGTAACATGCCCAGCAAAAGAAATCCATTATACGGTTTTGTCTGATTGAAATTCTGGCATCGTAACAGTAGGAAAAAATTAAATTATTCTAGAAAGTTGCAGTCCATTATGAAGACCTAACTGCTCTTCTCTGAAAAAGAGCCAATGCTCCCTCAGTGGTGCCAGTGCCATGATACACTGCCTATGCTGGCTTCATTTCCCCATTGCCCAAGGAAAGCCGGGCTTCCCTGAGGAAATGGGGGTGGTTGTTCTTTCCCAACACTGCCCTGTGCAGCCTCCTGCCAGGCCTGGGGCTCTGGCCAAGGGCCTGTTCTCTGCAGCAGCAGCCAGTGATGCTTCCATGATACAAGAACTTTCCCTGATGCCAGCCTTCTGCTGACCTGTTGAACCCAGCTGCCTGTCTGCCTTTGCACAGAGATGCCCAGGGTCAGCCCTGTGCCAGGGAAAGGCTCTGCTCTGGCAGAAGAACAGCATTTGCACCACTTGGAGCCAAGCTTGAGCAGCCAAAGTCCACTGGGCAAGTGGGCTCCTTTCTGCCTCTGCCCTTCAGCCAGTGTCTGTGGGTTCAGGAACCATGTGCTGTAAGGAGCTGCCCTTTCCCAGCTGGAGCTGAGGATGCTCTTGCCCAGTTTTGCTCTGTGCTTTCAGAGGCACTGGGACCCATCCAGGGAGGAGACAGATCTCATCAGGTCATACCCTGGTGTGTGGTGTCAGCAAACCCCTTGGGATGGTGGGCAGAGCTGAGCATCCTGCCTTCACAGCTTTGCAGGGCTGGAGGAAGGAGCTTGTTTCCCTCCCACCCTTCCCCTGTTCTGAGCAGCTGGAATTAAGGGCAGCTAATGGTTCTGCTGCTCTTACATAGGCTGCCATTGAATTCCCATTACTTGTGTCTCTGGCTTCAGGTTCATTTACATTTTGCAAAGTTGCCTCTCTTTTACCTTGCTCTGATTAGGTCTGTCTGAAGTAAATTACTGAGTTCATTGATCCGAACAGTTTTATTTCAATTGGGATGAAACATACCCAGTGTGTGGCCTTGGAAGTAACCGCACATCCAGTGCACTCACCAGGAACGTACCCACCAAGCCCTGCCGAGGGGCTTGCTCTGATGCAGGGATGCTACTGAGCTGAGCAGCCCTTCTCTGCATCGCTGTCAGATGTTGTGGTGTTGGGTAGCTCAGGAACACGGTGCTGCTTTGTCTGACTTAGCAATAGCTGCACCAGCTCAAAGGGGTTGTAGTTCTGATGTCCAAGCTGAGAGACCAGAGTGTGAAAACTAAACCAAATTAAACCTTCTGATAACACCAGAGCTAGTGTGGTGGGAAGAGATATTGTAGATTAACTTGGGTTGGAAGGATCTTTGGTGGATCTCTAGTCTGACCTGCTGGCAGCAGGGCTGGTGTGGGGCCAGAGCTCTTCCACAAATGCATCCCCCAAAACCACAGCCCTGCAGCTTCAGCCTGGGAGCATCTCTTCAGCCAGGAGAACGTGTAGTGCTGCTGGGAGGTATTGGAAATTGTTGCCCACTCTTGCAGCAAGACGTGTCTTCAAGTGTGTTTGGGGAGGAAAAACCAGGTCAGAGTACAGTGGAGAGTATTTGTTCCCTCTGGGAATGTGTGTTACTTGTGGTATATTTTATGGATAGAGTTGGTCCCAGGTGTCCTGGGGAAGGTGTTTGGCTGAGCAATGTGTTAACAGTTAGTGTGCTAAGGAGAGCCATTGTTTGGGTACTTTAGTTTTGACGTTTAAATGCATTTTTCAAATACAGTGAGATGAACGTGATGTCACTGGGGAGTCACGAAGGACTCGCAAGCATAAGAGCAGACGGCTGGGTTTTAATCTTTAACAGCGCGCCAGCTTCTTGTCCCTGAAGGTCCCTTCAGCAGAAGCTGTGTTGTGCTTAAGGTTCGCAGAATATCGGGGGTTTTTAGTCACTTAGGACACACCGTACGAAAGAAAAATGTATGTAATGCACAAATGATATTTAATGCCACTCAGACCGTATTTTGTTTGGCCATGGGAAATCTAGAGGCTAAAGATCTTTGGGGGCTTTGGCAACAGGCAATGGGTCAAACACAAAATGGGCCTGGACTCAAATTTTTATTTTTATTGATGTATGACTTCTACAGGGTTTTATGGTTTGACTCTGCAAAAACATTAACTGGTAGAATGTGAGTCCCCCAGGAGGAAAGTTGTGAGGAAACTGTGTTATTGATGACCAAGTGCTGGGACGGAGAGTTCCATGTTTGGAAATAAGACACAACAGTTTTAAAGGTGTTTCTTTAATTGCACAAGTGCAGATGGAACTGGAGTGTGATTCCCTTTGAATGGGAACAAAGTGAGTTATGAATCCAAATGACTCAGTTCATTATGCTGTGCCTTTGGAATATATTTCTTACAAGTCAGCACAGACAATTTTTAATCTTAGCTCCACCTTTTCAGAGCGGTGGTGCATTCTTCTGTGTGCAAGAGCTGGAGCATGCGCTGCTTTGTGCCTAAGAGCTGGAGGCAGCAATCCCCTGGGTTTTCTTATAGGTGGGACAGACCCACCCAAGCCTTTGCCCCTCTCAGGTGGCTCCTTGTACAGTGAGGGCTCCGAGATGCTTCTGCAAACCAGGGGTGGCTCAGGAAAGCCGGAGAAGTACCCCCTGAGGGCTATTGCACAGGAGCCCCGTAACAGAGTTAAGTGTTAGTATGTAAAAACATAGGGTTCTGTTTGTAAATATTTCGGGGTGTTTGTTACTGACACACAGGCTGGATCTCTCATTCCATGCGCAATGCCAGCAGCCCTCAGCAGGGGCTTCACGGTCTGCTCCAAATCCCCGAGAAAATACCTGTGAGCAAACTGCTCCACAGGACCAGTGGGGAGTTCCGTGAGGAAGGTGCCAGGGATGGGCTGTGTGCCTGATCTTTACCCTCGCTTCTAATCAGCAGAAGGAACAGGAGCATCATTTCTTTGGTGTAACTCAGTGGAGTTCAATGGTTACCCCAGAGATTAATTTGTCCTCGTGTCTTGTATTCCACTGAGAATACCCAGTGCTTTCATTTTTAAATATTAATGAGGATCAGGAATTTTTCCACTGGGGAGATTTCATTGTGGAAATGTAGAAGTATCTCCTAAAGTTAACCCTTTGGAAGTGGTGAATGCAGACGACTGTGTATTCGGTAGGGCATGGATGTGTTTGCAGATGTTCACGGGATTTTCCTGTGTGATCAGAGCTTCTGCCAATGTTGTGCTGTGTGTGCACCTGGGGGAATGAAGGTCGACTGGAGAGACCCGAGGGCTGACTCCTCCAGGTCAGACTGGCCCTGCTCAGGTCAGGGGAACAAAGTCACCACAGTGCATGATGTGTCTTGAGCATGGTTACCTGCCCCAGGAGTGTGGTTACCTGCCTGATGTCAATGTGTGCTCCTCTGCTTTGCCTGCATCCCAGGGCAGCCAAAGGCTTATGAAGATGAGCCTGAGCTTTGTTGGATTGTTCTGTACCTCACATGGATGACAATGTTTTACTTATTTGAATGAATTTCTTCACATTGACATTTTTTCCATTTTGGAAACATCTGTAGACTGGTTTTCAGAGGGTTTTATCTTCCTGGAAAGATTACAGATAAACACGAACAGGCTTTTAATTACAAGATACTGATTGTTGGTTTACACAGTAATATTTGTTCAGTAAATTGCTAATTAATGCAAAGAAAGCACCATGTGACTTCAAATATTTGCTCCCATTTACATTACAAAAATATTTTGTTTTTCCACAGTGATGACAATGAGATTTGTGAGGACAGGCAGGACAGTGATGTAGAGGGGGAGTTGTGTGGTGATTGTCAGTAGCATTTGAAGGTCTGAACCTGCCTGATCTCTCCTGGAGTCACATGAACTTTTTTGTTGCACCTTGACTTCTGAAAACTGTAAAACCATCTTGGTATGAATCCTATGTATCAGTGTATTTGCGTCCGTCTTGATGAGCTCAGGGTCATGCTGTGAGGAAATGGCTCTTTCATGGTGGCCCCTGCACGTGGGATGGGACTCAGGAGCTTCTTGCAAGTGAAGAAGCGGCTTCATTCTGGTGGGACTGCTCACACCAGCTATCAGCGTGGGAATTATGGTTAGCAGAGATGCCATCTAACTAGTTGCCCCTCTTTGGGTAAGAATGTTAAGGTATTTTCTGCTTTCCATAAGTCCTTTAGTTTTCTTCTGATGCCTCCTTTGGGAAAAAATCTTGGGTAATTCTGGTGGCATTGTGACGACGACCTGGATCTCACATATGTGCAGGCAATTCCTGAAGTGCTTTTAAAAGCTCTAAGTGACAGTGTCACCTCAGTCCCCAGCAGCTGACACATGGCTCTGGCAAATCAATTTCCCCACAGGCTGCCACCAACTAGCTAAAAAGCTCTAGTAAATATTCAGAAGTAAGAACATCTTGTTAGAAGAGACCTTTCCAACAGCAGTGGAGAAGACACGTTTGATCGTGAGGACAGACGGCAGAGGTCCTGAAGGGTGTGAGAAGCTCGTGATAACGTGAGCCACAGCACAAAGTTATAGGGGGGTTCTCTGTCTTTGCTTAGTTGACCTGCAGCTGCCCCATTGACGCAGAGTAATTTATAGATGTGCTGACAAAGCTGGATTTATACCCTGATCATAGGAAAGAAATGCTAGTACATAAAATTGGTAGTACCTTTTGCAGTATATACCTAAATCTTTAATTTTTATAGCAGCTAAGAGCAAAATAAGCTTGCATATGGTACACACAGCATAAACTGGCTGTAAATCCTTGCCCTGCGGAGAGCCATGGAGAGGAGCCGGGTCATCTTCTGCCTAGGCTGTTTGCAAAAGTGCTGTAGCCAGTGGCTCTTGCTGCGAGTCAGAGCTGGAGCCTTTGTCTCTGTTTTCCTTGACGGAACTGGAAAACTGGAAATACTGGGCTTGGTTTTGCTGAAGCAAAGCTCCGTGATTTGGGATCAGCCTGGAACGTTGTGTTTCACTGAGCAGGAGCTGCCAGGTCTCTGAGGATTTACGGAGTGTCTGTCTTCTCCCTTTGTAGGATAAACTGTAAATGAAAGTGTCCATTTTTCAAACAAAGTCCAATTTAACTGTCAAAATGAAGTTAAATTTGTCAGTGCTTTAGCTACTTTTTAAGGCAGAAATTATTCACCGAGTTCAGGTTTTCCCGACCAGTGTCAATCCCTCTGACTCATCAGTAAATTCCTTATTTGTTGAAGACATTAACTAAATCTCTAAAAATAAAAGAAAATTTCCAGGCCATCTGGCTAGCTACTCATCTTCACAGCATCTTCAGCCTGGCAGCAGAATGAGATCTAACTTCTCTTTCGAGAGGCTTCAGCATTGGGGATCAGGCTGTAGTGACTTGTACAGATTGTGTTAGACCTTGAACACTTCCAAAAAAGTAAAAATAACTATGTAAGGTCCCAAAAGAGCTGCTGAATGAGTGTGAAGAATTGGATGAGGAAAGTGAAAGATGGAAATTAATGCAAAATATGGTAAGTATGTCAAAGAAAGATTTGGGTTATTTTCCTCACTTTCTTCTGCAATTCTTCCCGACTCTCAGCTATTGCAAGAATCTGCTACAGGCTTAATCCCCTCCCGGACAGGGCAGACACGGCTCTCGGCTGCCATGGAGCCATCTCTGCTGTGCCGGGTGTAAACCAAAACTGCACTGAGCCCTTGGCTTCAGGAAAACACTTTCCAAGGAAATTCAAGAAACACTTGGAATGCCTCTGTCTATTAAAGAGTGACATTTAGTGTTGTACTTTGAAATATGTTTAAAGTACCACACAGCATAAAGACCCTAAGGGGACCCATGAGCCAAATGAGATTTCCATGTCAGCACCAGTCACGACCTTTCCTTTACTGCATCTGCTTAAATACAGAAAACATGGTTTTGTTATAAAGTCAAGTCAAAACAGGGATTCAGAGTAAAATATAATATATACTTAGGGCTGCCCTCAGGGACCTTTTTAATGGTTTCATATAAAACAATATTCTGTTTACAGTAAGATATTTCTCTGTTGAGCGCACCCTGCCCTCTCCGCAGTGCTCTGAGGGTCCTGGTGAGGTCTCCAGCAGCAGCTGCTCTCTGGCAGCCCCCTACCCATGGTGGCTGTGGATCAGCATGCAGGGAGCTGTTTGGCTGCTTCTGATGGCAGACCTGGTTCTGTGTCTAGTTTTATCTTTAAATCTCTCACAGAGGTCAGCAGGACATGCCATAGTGGAAGGGTGGAGGAGGTTCAGGAAAGGCTGGTAGCTCTGCTCCTGGGGTGTTGTGCAAGGTGTCCATGCTGCTGCCACCTTGCTGCTGGGTTGGGCACTGTGACAGGCTGCGATTCTGCCCCAGGCTCATGGAAAACATCTGCAGACCTAATGTGGGAAGCTGCCTGTTGCACCAGCTGCTGCCCTGGGCTTTTTGCAGGTGGTTTCCTTGTGTTTTTAGGACCAGAGAGGCTCAGCAGTATCCCCAGGTGTGATGCAGCCAGTGCCCTCAGGTCTCTTCTCTGCCTGGGGGGACATTTTCTACCCCCCTGTATCTGCAGCATTTTCTGCTTCTCATCTCTAGCTTGCTCCTCATGCTAATACCTGGGGAAAGTGGTTTTGGGGAAAACCAGCTTTTCCGGAGCTGAAGTTTGTCAGCCGCTAGGAGAGAACTAAGGCCCTGCCTTTTACAGACTAAAGCAAAGTGCTAAATGTAGAATGTTTGAGCCTGGTATCCATAAAATTACTTAGTAAGCACTCTGCCTGAGGCACAAAAGACTGGCACAAAGTCTGTTCCAGGCCATTGAATTCCTGTCACAAGAAATCCCACACCCATTAATTACCATATGACAGGTGCAGTGCTTGAAACTGGGTGCACCGGGGCACGGGGCTCCCCCATGATTAATGCTGCCATGCTGGGCGCAGGCTGGGTACGGCGGGATGGAGGGAAACCTCCCCCTTTGGTGCTCCTGTCAACCAGCTGGGCTGGAGACCCAACAGGGCTTGTGCTGTTGGGACACCAGACCCCAGAGGGTGGAGGCTCTGGTCAGGGATGTCTGTCTGATGACTGCTCCTCGGCAGAGCTGTGGAGGTGCACCTTTGCCTCCCAAGCACCTGCTTCCCTCCCCCTGGGCTCTGTCTGAGTGCAGCCTGTGTGAGTGGCCTGCATGGTCTGCGCATGGAGCTTGTGGGGAGGGTGGTGGCAGAAGTCTTTCAGGTCTCTAGGCTGGGAGGTCAACATGAGACCTAGAAAAAGAAGCTGTGTGTGTTAAAAGACAGAACAAGTAGAATTTTTCTGAGGTCGCTGCCCTCCCTCTGCAGTGAGCTGCCGCCTGCCCCAGCATTAGGTATTCCAGCAGCTGCTGGGTGCTTGGAAATGTTCGTGGTGACTTCCAATTAAAGTTTAGTGGAATGACTCTTTGTCAAAAAATATGTACCTGCTATGCATTATTCAGCATTATCTTGGTTAAAAAAAGTCATGCAGCCCATGAGAAGTGACATGGTGTCAGAGGAGTGACTGCCTGCGACTCATGCATAACGAAGGGCAGCCCCTCCTCAGGCGCAGCTGCAAACTGGCAGAAACCCTCTGGCCAGCTTTCAGAGGCAGCACAGCTCATGGTCTTCATCAGAGAAACCTAGAATCAGACTTTTAAACCAATCTTAACCACTTACGTAAGCACCTGATGTTCAAACATGCATTATGTTCTCCAGATCCTACAGAGGAGTCCTGAGTGCTCAAAGTGAGCTGGGCTGTGAGGTGAGGAATGAGTAGGGAGGTTTGGAGCCAGCTGAATTACCAAAGTGATGTTCCAGCAGTTCTGCAGACACCAGTTACAGCTCCCTGGACCTTATGCCTCTTGCTGGTCTTTCACTGCTGAGGTGCAGGAGGTGACTGCCCTGCCCGAAGCCTGGGCTGCTGTTGAGCACAGGGGTGTCCAAGGGATGTCAGTCCTGTCCAGGCCAGTCCTCTCTCAGGAACAGCCTAGAAAATCAGGTTATGGTGCCCCATGGGTTTTATGGAGATGTTAATGCTGAAAACAGCCGTAGATGTGCTGCTTCTGTTATTGATGCTGCAGGGAATGAGTCTCGCCAATCTCTAATCCACTAATCGAGCGACATTTCTGTGAAGATGCGCTCCGTGCTCTTAGAGCCAGCTACTTAGAGGTGGATATGTTGTGAAATGCGTTAAAGTTGAGTAAATGATGCATTTAGCTACATGGAGTTTATACATCATGAATGATTTATTAATTTATAAATACTCCAACTCCACATACATATTCTTCTGGTTGTTTAGTTTCTTGTAATTTATTGGTTCATTATTATTTAATATGCAAGTTATGCCAGCCAAGAAGTTAAAAATATTTTTTCCATCTGCTTTGTTCCTCAAAGAGCAGAGGAAGCAGAGACTCGAGGTGCAGCCTCCCTGCACAGGGCTGGGCTCCAGGAATGTGTCTGTGTTCAGGTTGTTCTTCCCACTCTCCAGCCTTGGATCCCTCTTCCCAAAGACTGAGCCAGTTTCCTCCAGGCTGTCTCAGGCCATAGCGTGGCTGCTGGGGACTGGTGTGCTACCAAGTGACCAACCCAGCAACCCCCTGCCCTGGGGCACCTCTCCTCTTTCTGGGCCCTTCTGGCACCTTTTGGCTCTGTCCACTCCATGTTCCTTGCTGGAGCTAAGTAGTAAACAGAATTGACTTTAGTGGACTTGGAGTCAGAAACTCTCATCCTAATTGGGGGTGAAATTCACCCTTTGGAGCTGGATTGGGAGAACAGGACACTTGTGTGAGAGGATTTATTATCATGTTTCCTTTTCCTTGTAAATCTTTGCTTTATGTCCATTAAGAAATGGTCAGGAGTACCCAGAATCACCCAAGCTCAAGTCAGGTGGTAAAAGCATGACAAAGTGTTCTGGATAGGAAATGGGGAGCAGAGAAGACAGTTTGGACCCTGTGCCCCTCGGTCTGGTGTCCCTGGACTCTAACAGGAGGGGACAGTGCTGCTGTCGCGGTTGCAGCCAGATGGAGAAGAACTGACACTGGCAATTCTTTCATGTACTGTTAGTGTACACCCATCAGAAGACATTGACACTAACTGTGGGCCTTTTAAGAGTGTAATGTATTAGCAACTTGTCTCCTTGAAAGCTAATGACAAATGCCTTGTTTAAAAGGAAGATCAAAACATCAAGAAAAATTAGATTAAATGGTTATGAAACTCCCAGTGGAGGACGCATTTCTCAGAAGTATTCCCTGTTGAACCTTGGAAATCTGTAATTATTTCCCCTGCTTACTGCATTAGGGCTGGGGAAGTGTTTGCATTGCTTCAGTGTGTAACTGTGACTGTGCTCGCTGTGGCACCATGAGCCCTGGCCAGTGGTGGCCAGGAGGAGCAGCTTGGCACAGGGGTCAGCGGGGCAGCACTTGGGCATCGGTGGCGCAGGTGGCAGCTGGTGCTTGTAGAGGGCAGGAGCGGTGTGTGGTCTCTTGAGTAGCTTGGATCCCATCCACTGAAATGGCATTTTACATTGAACTCTGTGCGAGGAACCTCTGTGAGGGCGGCACCCGGGTCCTGCGCCATCCACAGAAATTGCTGTGGCCTTTTGCTGCCTCTGTGCAAAAAGCAGATTGCCCCATAGCGCCTGGGAAAAGTATTTTCAATAAGTAATGACTCAAAGATGGCAAAGACCCATTGGGATGGTGTTTGCAGTGGTCTATCCTGCTCCAAACCAGAGCTGCCCAGATTTCTGCTCAGTGTGGTGCAGCACTTGAATCCGCAGTAATGGGTTTGTCTGGACATAAATGTGATCAGTGCTTTATTTCAGAGCAGGCAGAACACTATCAAAGTCTGACAGAATTTCACTTTTGCTAAAGCAAAGGCAATTAAAATGGTACATTCCAGACCTCGTCCAAAGATGATGATTTACATATTTTAAATGAATTTCACTATTGACAGACAGATGTCGGGTCCTATTTGTAGTGGCGTGCAATTGAGAGCCCCCAGCCAAACCTCAGAGGACTGGTCTATCATCTTTCTGGTTAAAAACTATTTTCATATTTAAGTTCTCCTTTTTTAACAGGTTTGTAGTTTACTGCTGCAAGTAACTGCTGTGATGATGTAGTTTGATACTGAGTTTTTGCACAGAAGTTTGGTGGTGCAACACGATGGCAAAGTCCTTTCCCTTGCAGAGGACAGGATGGGTGGGATGAGGCTTTGTCTTGCTGAGTGTTGTTGGTCTGCTCTGGGACAGGGATGGAGAGATCTGAGAGGCAGAAGCTCTGTTTTGTTTGTAATCAAAGCCAGCTGAATTAGGCTCTTTCTCTCCTATTTCTATGTACCAATTTGAAGAGCTCAGATGAAGAGTGTTGCATTACACCAGCACCAATAAGTCACACTATCTATGTTGTGACACACAGAATGTTATTAATTGTCAATCACAAACCACCAGGCTTGTCAAGATGTTCTCTTCTGAACAGGCTGCTTTAGACCTGAAGTGATTTTTAATCAAATGTTAATAACACAGCATCTGTCAGTGGACCATTGGCATCATACAATAATAAAAAGTTAACATATGACATGGCAAATTCTAATGTTTTCATTTTTACTTCTTTCCAATTATCTGTGGAATTTCTGCCAGAATGAGAAGTGTGCTGACATTATTACATGCAAAACACACTGCTGAAAGATGAACATGTCTATTAAAGTCTGCGTTCCTCATCACGTGAGCTCCCAAAAGCACCTTTTAATCTCCACTCTCAAAGCCTCGCTGACAGAGCTCTCCTGTACCCAGGAGCAGGGACTGCCGGTCGCTGTTCCTTGCCATGGGGGAGCCCCCTGCTCCCTTCCCCTCCTGCCCCACCACTTCTAAAGGTGAACAGCCCAGGACCTGAAGTCACAGGTCCCCTCTGGCTCAGGCAGCATCCTGGTTGAGCCCAAAGGGAGGATGGCAGGAGCTGGTAAGAGCCTCCCATGCCTGACCCTTTGCTGTGGCCAGGAATGCTCTGAGATGTTGTGGCAGCACCTCTGCCTCTCTGTGTTCCCCATAGGGCCCAGGATTCAGGTAAATGTGTTGCCCGTGCCTACCCTGGTCTGTGGGGTGAGCATCTGGGCAGGGCTGGCACAGGGGCAGCTGTTGTCCTGCCCTCAGCCACAGAGCATGCGGGAGGTGGCAGAGGAGCTCCTCCGGCCAGGTACCCGCTCTCGCCTTCTGCAGTGCGTTGTTGGTGCTCGTGCCTCAGCAGTGTGCAAAGCTGCTTGAGAAGGGCTGTGCTTCCATCAGGTATTAGACACCAGGGCTTGCAGCCGTGCTCATTTGTGTTGTCCCCTTGGCGCAGTCTGTGCTGGAGGCTCCAAGTATCCAGTGCTTGGGAAAGTTTGGCTGTGGAAAGGGAGGGAGGAAAAAGGCAAAGCTGGGATGGAGGTGGAGGATGGAGATGCTGGGTGTGGGGCTGGGAGCACCTGGATGGTGCCATGGCCCAGCCCTTGCCAGCGGCAGCATCCTGCTGGGGTGTGTGGAGTCGTGAAAGCTTTGAAACCCTAACGAGAGCGCTCTGTACGGCGGGGAGCGTGATTATTATTAATGGTTTGTGTTACAGGATAAGCGGTGCATAACAGATCTGCTGCAATATCAAGTCTTCCATCAGAAATTTATCATTTTGAGGACTTTGTCAAAAGTAGGTTGTGTATGCAGTGTATACAAATCTGTATAAGCATAAAGCTATATGGAAGTCCCAAGCACCTGTATATTTAAAATACACTCAATTTCCTTTCTAAATGCATTGTTTTCACTTGAATACTTCATAACATTCAATGGATTGCAGTTGCTTCGTCTATAGATTCAATTTGTGTCTCTGGACAGAGTTTGAATGGATTTATTATATTGAAATGCAATTTTGCAGACATAACCTTATATCTGACCCGTCATTACTTATAATGCTAAACTTTGATATGTTAATTCTGCCTTATGTTTTTATATATTTTACGACACTTGGCTTAAACATTTTTAATCTACATATTGGTTTATGTCCACCTAAATTATTGTTGCTTCCGGGGACAATGTGCACACAAGATCTGGCAATTCATTATGCTAGCCCCGCTTAAATGAATTTCAAAAATTTAATAAAGTTCTCCCCCTCCTTCCATTGTGTTCAAAAGCTTCAGCATAAACACCAGTCCAGTGTTATCAAATCACAGAAGAGGAATAAGGTTAACCTCAAACAGCCCAGCCATACCGCAGACCTGGAGAAATGTCACCTTTGATTAACGCTCCCCTCTAAAGCACCACGTGCTGCCTTCCCTCTGCCGCGGCTGCTCCCAGGGATATTGATTTGCTCCCAACCCCTCCCTCCCTCCGCAGATCCATCCTGGGGTGCTGCCGCAGAGGAGCCGAAGCTCTGTGGCCATGATGCCACGAGTGCCTGGCTGGCACCCGGGGCTGGATGCTGGTGGTGATCAGCTGCTGGTGAGAGGTGGCACGGCTGGCAGCCATCCTGTGCTGTGCCTTGGCCCCGGAGTGGAGTCAGGATGCTGCTGCCACCTCTTGCTGCCTGCAGGCTGCTGATGGAGGCAACTCCTCCCTTACTGGCTGCTCAGAGTGTTCAGCAGTTTTGCAAGAGGAGTACCTGCGGGAGCTGGAGCTTGGAGGGGCACCCGAGGGCCATCCTGTGTGCCCAGCATTGGCTCTGCTGGCAGAGTCCCACAGCCCAGGCAGAGCCCCTGAGATGCCCGTCCCCCTGCCCCTCGCATCCCTCTGTCCCTTGGCCTTTTTTCTGCAACAATGTCATGAATTTTTCATCCTTGATGAACTTCAAAGTCTTTTAATGACTCTTCATGAAAAAACAGAGGGGCCAAAAGTTGAGCAAAGGGAGATGATTAAAGGACCTTATTAAAAGCAACCTTGTAGAATTCTCCACATGAAAGAGAGCGCCATTATGAGGGCTTATCCTTATAAATGACACTTCGCTTTTGCGAACATGCCGAAACCTGATTAGAGTGACAAGCACTGAGTGATACTGCAAACCTGTTAATAACATGAAAATTAGAAGAGGCTCATGCAAAGAAGGGAGATTAATTTAGCCCGAGTACATCTCGCGCAAATTGCAAAGTTGTGAATATGTTCTCAGATAATGAGCCTTCGCAGTCATCAGCTCACTTGTCATTTTCTGTAATTAATGTTAAGGAAGACTCCTTCCTGATGGTTCGTATTACTCATATACCAAGAAAATTTCTTCAGAGAAATAATTTACATTTATTATCATCGGTCTGTTTGTGTGGTTTATTTCGCTGTGGAGTAATTTATTGCAGCACCGTTTCACTTGCCTTGATTAGTCGCTCGTCAGCCTGAAATGTAATTTTTTTTTTTTCCTGATGGCAATGTCTGAAAATTGACAGTGGTGCAATACTCTTTTTAATCTGAGGATGTGTTTTCTTAACTTGAATAAACTTTTGGGCTGGAAACTGAAGCTACTTCACAAGTCGAATTACTATTAGAAACTCAAAGCCCTTTGCTAATTCATGTTCTCGGGCTGCAGGCCAGACTCACCAGCGCTCTCCTGTGTGCACTCGCCTGTGTCTCTATGCCACATACAAAATACTTTATTCCAAGAACGAGCGAGGTACTGGTTTCTTCCCTCAACAAGCCTTGAAGTTGTGTGTAATGTGGTCATTACCCATACTCTCAGACTTCGGTTCGGATCTGAAGCCAACAAAAGCAATATCAAACCTTATTATTGTTTTTCCTGGATTTCAGCTCTTATTTGTCATTTGCTTTATTGCAAACTTCTTACATTTTTTTCCTTATCTTAAAAAAATACTTAGTTTTCTGACAGATGCAACAGTTAAATTTTGCTGCATGTGCCTTATGACCCCTCACTGGGCTGTACTGGTGCTCATGCCAGCCAGTGTGAAGCATTACAGGGAGGGGGGCTTTGGCAAATTCCGGGTGAAAATCGGGTATTTCACTGAATTCATGCCACTTTCCATTCTCTCCTCCTGGGCAGGGCTCACTCTCTGTCCTGTCCATCCTCGTGACCGTGGCCGCACAATGTGTTGGATTGGCAGGAGCTGGGCTGCGCTGACTGGGAAGGGGGCATTCCCCGTGCCCAGTGTGGCTGCTCCAGCCATCAGCCCATCGCAGCTCTCTGCACCCCCGGCCGCTCCTTCGGCAGCACCCGGCCCCAGGAGCCCTTTCTGGGTCTGAGGAGTAAAACTGCAAAATCCTTCTCCTCCCAAAAGACACAAACACATAAGCAGTTAAAGTGAATTACTGACCTCTGAGCTGCAAATGAACCAAACATTACTGATTAGGGTTTTTAGGCAGAGATAATGATTTTTTTTATTGGAGGCCTTCATTCCGAACAAGCCTCACGGAACACTGTCTGTAGGCAGCGACTGCCTGTGCCAGTTAATGGTAATCCATATTTATAAAACTATAGTCCATCAAAGTGGTATGAATATTTTAAAAGCCATGGACAAATCAAATTGTCTTTGTCAAATTGCACGCTCTCCACATTGAATATATTTTATGATTCTTCCCAGTACAAGAATCAACGGGTTTCCTGCGCTGCCTGAAAGCTGCCTGCCTAATTTTTGCTTCTGTAAACAGGCAAGTCTCTCTGCTGTTTTAAAGAACTCAATGAGCTGTGGAGATTGACATTTAAGCCATAAAATTGTACTTTATTTGATGAAGTTAACAAATAATGTATGAAGTAGATTTATTTGATGTCTCTGTGAGAACTACTTGGTTCATCCTTATAGGAACGAATTGACTATTTTTGAAGGACTTTTTAAAGATGTGGGCAACTGAAGAGCAAAAGGCAGGGCTGCTCGTGAAGTTCATGAATCGGAGAATGAGCTCAGGGGCTGCCGGGTGCTGGCAGAGGCTGCGCCGTGTGGTGCCAGCATGCTGCCGTGGAAAGGAGCAAACCCGGATGAGAGAAAGGAGGACACTAATCAGGCTGTAATTCCTAGTGGCCACCCATCAAGCTTCTCTCAACCTCCATGTGATCAGCACCTCCTATGACATCATTAGGCACAAGCTCTTCCACCGCAGCAACCCCTGCTATGGGGGAGCATCACGGGGTGTCCCCTCCAAGCCCTGCTGCTTGTTCCCCAGCCCCGCTACCTTGATGTGCATCGAACCGGCAACGCTGCTGGGGCTGCAAATGACGCTGCGGAGGGAGGCAAGTGCCAAATGTAGTGCACGACAACAAATCAAGTAGGGAGCTGCAAGGTAAAGCAGGAGTGCACGAGTGGGGACACAACGATGAAATCCGGGTAGTGATGCTATTGCAGGTGTCAGCCCAGGAAATAAAACGCTGGCGTCGAGGTAGGCCTCACCTCCTCTGTCTGAATTTAACTGCAAAAAGTTTTGCCACATCTATCTTGTGATGTCAGAGAGACAGGCTGATAGTGCAGAGACAGCTGAGACAGCGCTGGGTTTAGCAGACAAATAAATTTGAGAATCATCTGCATAGAAATGGAAAGCTACTCCATGCTGATGAATAATATAACCCAGTGGCAGCGTATAAACACAAAATAACAATGGGCCCAATATAGAGCCCTGGGGATCCTTGGAAACAACTTCACTAATGGAAGATGAAAAATCACCCATCGAAACAAAATGCTGTCTATTTGATAAATAAGATTTGAACCGACTGAGAGCAGTATCAGATAAGCCAGGCGAGCTGCTCATGTGACGATCCAAGGGGATACCTTGAGTAGCAGCATCAAGTGACAAAGACCTAACAGCGTGAGAGCAGATCCCAAATTAGGGCTAAAATATGAGTCTGTTGGGGTCCCTCTTCCTCAATCAGACTCTCCCAGCTGGGCTTGGCTACTTCCCACTCAGATGGCCTTGCCGAGCTGTGGGAAAGGAGCCTGGTGTGGGTGGCACTGGCAGCACTTGTGGCAGCACGAGCCAGAGCCCCTCGCCCAGGTGGCAGGGCTGCTGCATGCACAGGGGCCGGCTCCTGAGGGCACCATGGAAGCTCTGCTGGCATTCGGCTACGAGGGGCGAGGGTGGAGCTGTGGCCAGAAGAGCCCTGGGCTGTGGCCAGACTCTCCCTGCATGCCCAATCAGCAGACAGGAGCTCCTGTGCTGAGGAAGACAAACTTTCCCTTATCCTGGGAGCCTTGGCTTTTCTATAGGTTGGCCGTTCCTTTGATATAGGTAGAAATTTGGTGCTGGATCAGGGATCTCTCCTTTGCTCGTTTCTCTCCATTTTTGTGTCAGTACTAAATAATATGCAGGCAGGTGAGAGGCCTCAAACTGCACAAGCAGCAAATGAAAGGCTCTGGGAAGCCTCTGCAGACACTGCAGCGAATGTCATTGCCAGTCTGAAGCATCCTGGTGAATGGTTAAGAAGAAAGGAGTCACTCTGAGCTCCTGCAGTTGCCGTAGTCACGAAGGGTTTGTTGGCTCCCCATGTCCCGGTGCTGCTGCTGCTTGGCTCTGCTCATGCCGTCCTTGGAGCGCGTGGTGCCTGTTTTGTCCCACGCCAGCTCTGCTCCCAGTATTTATTTTCACATTCTGCAGTGGGAATTATTGTTGTAAGACATTTCCTGCAGGAAACAAAACATTTGTCAATAACGAATGGAATTTAGCGAGAGGACAGTTTCATCAGTTTGTGCAAACACTGGTGGCTGCAGTAGATGATCTGTGAGAAGACCCTGCTGAAGCACTGTCACCATCCAGCAGCACCCAGAAGTGGCTTGTGCCACCATTTCATCAGGAAAGGGACATTAGTGCTGTCCCAAGAGCCTCGTCTTACCTGGGAGGCTTCAGGGCTGGGGTCTGGTCTTTAGGTTGTCAACAGCCAGGGCAGCCTCCCTTGAGGGTTTCAGGGGTGCCTGGGCTGGACCCTGTGGGGTGGGAAGGGATGGGGACGGAGCTGACACCAAACCAGGATCAGTGGAGTGACATCCTCATGCCAATGTGGTGTTTCCTGAGCCTCCAGACCCTGCTGCGTACTGGACCCTGTCCTGCACTTCATGCCTGTCATGGCTTTGGGGTGTTTTAGTCTTTACTGTAAAAAACGAGAGCTGCCAATTTAGATATGAAATAAGTCACTGGATGAGTCGAGCCCTTGGTGTTTTCTGTTGCGTCACGCCGCCATGGTCCCTGTCCCAGCGAGGTGGACTGCTTATAAACAATTACATTGTTTGAAAATATATTAATAATCCTGTCAGATGCATTAACATTGCCCATTGGTTTTTAACAAATTGACACCTTTTTAGCTGAAAGAAATCCTTATTAGTTTTCATTTTGATGGCTTTTCCTGGAATAACTATAAATTATGTTTATTTCACATAATTCCTCCTGTCAGTAGTTATAAATAACTAGTTCATATGGAAATTATCATTCTGACCTGTATTTGCGCGTACCTTAAACATCACGCTGCCGCGCCGAGGGGGTAATGAATTGCCCGAGATTTCATTGATGGACCTTTCTAATTTAAAGAGTGACTAAAAATGTATTTTTCAACAGTCTTCCTATCTTGGTTTTTACCACTTTAAATACCAACAGCTCTATTGTATCAGTCTTTCTTATATAGCATTTTTCATACAGTGTATCTCAAAGCACTTTACAGGGCAATTAATTACCTGGAGGAGAGTGACTGGATGCAGGCAGAGATGACGGCCATTATGCAGCCAGCAGCGTTCCCCACGCCACGCTCTGCATTTGCATGGATGTCATTTAATTTGTGGTGGTATTAATGGGAAGGGAGCAGGGCAGCGGGGTGGGAGAAGTGCCGGCGTGGCCGCCGCAGCTCTTCTGTCCCCACTCCCCCCATGACGGGCCGTGCAGCACGGCTCAACGCCGGGGAGGGACCATCTTGGCATGGGATGGGATAGAGAGGGCTCGGCTGTGGGGTCCCTGGTGCAGCAGGGGGGCTACCAGGCAGGCCTGACTCCTCAGCAGGGCAAAGCCCACCACAAGGATGCTGCCTGTCGGCAGGATGCAAATTCCTCTGTTGCTGGAGGAAAAGCTGATGGTTTCCGTTTTTTACTCAAAAAAAAAAAAAAAAAAAAAAAAAGTTTTGAAACTTCCCTATGCAATATAAATGGCTCTTCGGTTTTGCTGGAATACTGAAATCTTCTGTTTTCCTTCAGGAGTGCAGCTTTTCCATGGGTACTGTAAGCATATAAAATACTAGTCTGGTTTTTTTTATGGTAGTTAGAGAACCCTCAACATCAAGATCTGTAATTTCAATGTAAATACATTTGTTTTCAGTCTTAGTCACCGCATTGTTCAGTGACTTTCCTTCAGGGTTTTAAAACTAAAACAAAGAAAAAGACTGTTTGAACAACAAAAATCCGATCTTTGCAGGAATACTGTGTAGCGACATTTAAGTATAGGCATAATATAACTAGAAATTATGTTGCAAGAATAATTCTTGACATCATTAACCACCTTCAGAACAAGTGTCTTACTTCAACAAAGCAAATAACTTTCATACTCACGAACAAAATCTTGATCAAAACCACTTTATGGTATATAAAGGATGTACGCTGAAACTTGTGCCTTCCTGATTCTTTCAGGTGCCCTTTCCTGCCACTGCAGCAGCATTTAGCCAAGATGCATAAAATACACCCAATCAATATCAGCATCACTCAGATTTTAAAACATTGGAGGAGTTTCTTGAGATTTTTGTCCATATGTTTTCATTACAGTTGACTGGATAATTCATAACAAATTGTTTAGACAACACAATTCATCTGGTTTCTTCCCCCCCACATCTCCTGTCTACAAGTAGGCAATGTGATCCTTCATTCTTTTTTTTTAGCTCCAGTATTTCTCCAGAAAATAATTCTCTCTGAACTAAAAATGTTGTGGGCCTGATGATGAAGGCCAAGGATAGCCTACATTTTATTAACTTGCTGTCTGGTTGTTAAAAGTGAACTTGCTTTTGGGCACATACTGACCTGATGAAGAGACCACGTCTCTGAAGGTTGTTGGCTCTGTCAACAGTACCTTTTGGTTTGACTCTCCCTGCAGGGTTTGCTTTTTAGTAGTAAAAATGACATTTTTGCGAAGATGTGCACCATTCAAAATTTAATTTCAGAAAATATGTCATTATTGAAGCTTAAATTATTCTTTTTGAGTAAAGAGAACTCAAAGAAAACTTTGGGGTTCAAACCAAGAAGCCTTTATACCCCATTTGTCCAGGAGCCTTTCATCCTCTGCTGACTTCCCGAGGCTGGCTGTGGTGAGGTGCTGAGATCTTTCCAAGCAAAAATTGACATAAAAACATCAGCAACTGACTGGTGGAGGGCAAGTCTGATTGTTTTCTGACTGACTCCATAAATGAGTTCATTGCGTGACAAGCCTTACGCTGTCGTACCTGCAGAAGAGGCTAATTGCTCAGGAACGGGCCAGGAAAGCTGGAAGGAAGGGGAGACCTGTGCCGTGCTGAAGGTCACTGCTGACCTGGCTTGCAGCAGCAATCAATCAGGGTGGTTGGGAGCTCTGTGGAGAGCCTGGCATCGCAGAGCCTCCAGCAATGGCTCGAATGGATGACTCAAGGATAGCTGCTGGATGGCCGATTAGGCAAGTGCTCCAACGCTGTGTTCCAGCAGTTAATTAAGTAGCCAGAATGATGGGGGACATGGAGCTGCAGATGAGGTGACAGAGGGTGAAGCAGAGCCATCCAGGGCACCCCGGCTGTGCTCAGATGTCTGAGGGGAGGCTGATGCGGGCAGGGGGGGTCCCCAGCAAAGCGAGCACCTCAGGGTAGCCACAGAGCTCTTGGGTTCGCTGAGCTCCTGCATCCACATTGGCCGCTGACAGCCGGGGTGTGTGGGCTCAGCGTGCAGCAGCTATTCCACTGGCCTGATCTCTCTCAGAAGCACCAGCTGTTGTTTCATCTATCTTTGTGGCCAGCAATCTGCTACCTGAATTGATAGATATCAGCCTCCTAAAAATAGCAACAGCAGATTTTAACCTGTCCATGGTAAGAAAATGACACGGGTAATAAGAGAGTCCCGCAGAGCCCTGCACCCTGAGCACACACTGCACGGCTCCTGCCCAGAGCAGTGGCCACCCAGGCGCGTTGTGCCCAGCATAGCGAGGCCGGGGCGGTGGGGACCCCTCACCCCCTGCTGTGAGAGGAGCTTTGGGGTTCCCTCATTTGCCAGGGGTTTGTCTGAGCCGTCTACAAAGCCAGGACTACCAGGCTGCTGCTGTTCTGCCCTCTGTGTGCCTGGCACTCCCCGGCCCCGCTGCTGCTGCACTCGCCAGGTGTGGGGTTGTGCCCAGGGAGCACAGGTGGAAACAGTGTTGGAGCCTGGGGAGCTGTCAGTGCTCAGCTTGTGCAAACCAGGGGCTTGCACGGAAATCAAATGGCGATGGATGGGCTCGCTCAGCTCAGTCAATCCCCTTTGCGCACTGGCCTTGTCTCTAGGAACTGTTTAAAAAGTGGGAAATGTGAGAGAGATGCTCCAAATACAAGTTTTGGGGCAACTGTTACATGTCTCTGGGAACCTGCCTTGCCTTGCTCAGGGCACGTCACAAACTCCTCTCGCAGAGCAAGTGGTTTGTTTAGTGGCCAGCAAAGCCCAGGTCAGATGGAAACTCAACCCCGCTCTCATCAGGCTATGCCTTGGGTGCCTTTGGGACAAGCTTCCGCGAGGTGACCCGCTCTCCCCAGTGGGCCTGCTCTCCCTGAGCTGGCTCCCAATCTGCATGAAGAACACTGTGGAAATCCACAGCAGGCAGAAAACAAAGGGATCCTGCACTTGGAGCCATATGGATTGCACGTATATACAATACACAATAAACAACACATCTTTCAGTCTGGGTCTGTTTGAAACCTTCCGACATATGTTCTGCTAACAGTTTAACAAATTGATTGCTAATGTTGCCCTGCTCTGAAATCTGGCGTAATGTGCAGGAGGGGGAAAAAATACCAAAACAAAAGCATTCCTACCTCAACAGAAATTCACAGGAAAAGCTATTAGAAAAGGCTTCAGGATGCCTGACAGGAGAGAATTTCATGCCAATTTGTGTGCTCGTTGGAAAAATCATTTATTAAAAAGAAGATATACCTTCATGTTAGTGAGATGAGGGTGTAAAACTGAGCTGGATCTCCCACTGCTTCAGCTCTATAACTCAAGTTATATTCATCAGAGGCATATATTTAAATCATAGCTTACTTTGCTTTGTGTTCTGAAATTTATTAGCCTACTACTTAAATGTTTTATTCATTAGGCCATGTAAATAATGCATGGTTGTTTCCATGGCAATTTAACCCCTTCTCTCCGGGACGCCTGCAGATTTCCCATCTCGTGTGCCTGCTTAATTGCCATCATCAGATTTGCCGTTTTCTTTGCGTTGAGGCCATGTCCATTTTTCTCCTTTTTGTGGCAAATCCGTTAGGTGGAAACTTTTCCATTGACAAATAAGATGTTCTCGGGCACAAAGAGGGAGGGGAAGGAACCATTTGCCAGGTCGTTTAGCAGAGTTTGGGCATAGTGAGTGTTCTTAGTTTCTGCTCTTTGCAGAGGTTCTGCTGCACTTAGTCCCCATCCTGCAGCAGCAGTAGCGGGTCCCAGACTGATGTGGGTCCTTCTCCTCCTGGGTTCCCAGGACACCCTGGGGACAGCGGTGCCACAGGGAGAAAGCATCACTGTGCTCCGAGTGGACGTGGGGAGGCCTGCTCTGACCATGAGGCTCTTTGGTAGCACCCAGGACCCAGCTCACTGGGATTCAAGGCTCTGGCCGAGGGGCCTCTCAACCTGGGGTCCCCTTGGGTCTCTCCCTAGGCAAGGCCGGTAGCAGTGCTTGGTCCCACAGGCCCTGGGTCTCTGTCCATGCGGGTGCCTGCAATGGCGATACTGGTACCATTAGGAGAGTTCTGCGGCCACCACCAGCTCATGCCACAGGGTGGGAGGGACCCCTCGTCCAGTGTGTTCTGCCCACTAAATACTCATGCTCTCTAAAGCATGTTGAACAGTTGGTTAGGATGCAGGCGTCTAATTTATGTGCTATTTAAAACTATTATACACACACCACTCCGAGAACGATGTTTGCAGTCCCCCCTTATTCCCTCCCCTTTGGCAGCAGGTCACGCTCCCAAACACACGTTTCTGAAACACAAAAAAGAGTCCCTAGAGCCACTAACCAGGGAGGAAAGGCATAAAGCGTCCTGGTTCTGTGTCCTTTGGCTTTCATTATCCAGCTGTAACCGATCCTCTAAAACCTCTTACACTAAACAGGACATCCTCTTTGGTTTACAATGATAAAACTCCCTGCGGTTGTCTCTGGAGTGGTGCACTTGCAGTTTCACAGACCTCTTTATAGGCAGCAGTAACAGCCTGATTTAATTTACACTAGTAATACACTTGGAGCCTATTCTTCCCCTTCCCGCCACCTTTCCCCAGCCAGGCTGCCCCTGGGTTTCATCTGGGAAATCTCTCCCAGGACCAGGAATGCTGCATCGCTGCATCCCTGCATCTTCTGCATCCCTGCTGCTCCCACAGTGCTGCCATACAGCTGGGACCTGCCACCACCCCACAGGCAGCATCTCCGAGCCACTGGCCCCCTGCTTAAGGAATAGGTGTCATCTGCTTGGCATCAGCCCAGGGAACCCCCAGGAGCAGCCTGTGGGGCTGCCTGAGCGCTGCCCAGATTCCCATCTAAGCCAGAACCGGCAGGTGACAAAGTAAAGAGATTTGTGACCGTTTCAGAGACAGGAATAGTATGTAAAGTAATCTGCCTGTGTTTGGCTGTAGTCTGAAACCAATTAGGTGTAATTCAGTAAAGACAAGCACAGAGTGGTTCTACATGGAAGAGGAAACATCAAACCCAAATGCAGAGTGTGGATTGCTGCTAGAGTCAGCAGAAGATGGAGAGGATTGAGGGTTTGCAGTTATCACTGCATCTGGCAGCAGGGTGATGCTCTGCTACAGATCTCGTGCTAGGATGCAGTGAGAACATAGCCCACATTTCTAGCCTGAGAGAAAATTCTGCTTTACTCCTTCCAGGGGAGGGCTCAGCTTTCCCTTTTAGAGGGAAACAGAAAATGGAAGAGAATCCAGAGGCAATGCAAAGCCAGCAGGTTTAGAAAAGGCAATGCATGATGGAAAACTGGTGGGGCTGGAATTACTCAGTGTAGAGCTGAGAAGCTCTACCTGTCAAAGTCTGTGAGTATGCAGAAGTTTGAGACAAAAAAGATAGCCATCTGTTTTTCTTGTGTAAAGGGAAGGGCAGAAATACTGTGCTGACATTGCAGGAGGGAAAATCTAGGTGGGATAAGACAGCAACTTCCAAACTATAAGCAAGTCATACTCCAGAGCAGATATCAGGCTACGGGCAGTTACTGGAGGATTTTACAGACTGATTAGAGAAACATCTGCCAGGGATCATCCAGGACTATGTGATCCTGCCTCACTGCAGAGAGAGATGGATTAGGTGATCTTTGGAGGTCAGTTCCAGTCCCACATGTCTGTAATGCTTTGTATAAAAATGATAATGCATGATCCTAGCTCAGGAAACAGCTACAAATGTCCTGCAAATGTGAAGGTGCATAAAGCAGAGGCCTTTCAGCCCCTCAGCTCAGCCAGGACCTCTTTGGACAGTCCATTCTGCAGGCAGACATGCTATTGCTGCTCAGCTGGAAGAACATCTGGAGGGAAGCCAGGACTTGACCTCTGATTCGATCCGTTGCGTTGCTCGTTTCAGCGCTGCCTGCCTGGTGACAGCGGCACCTTCACCGCCGACATCCGTGCCCAGAACCACCCTTTGGGTTTCTGCTGAAACGCTAAGTCAGCCCGTAAGGCAAACTTCCCAGAGCACAGGACGACTACAGGTGCCTTAGACATGCATGCTTGAGCTACAGGCAGCGAATGAATTTAGTCCCATTATTTCAGACCTGATTAAGTTTATTTTTAAAAGGTAACCATCCTACAAGAATCTTTTCCATATAAAATACAGCCAGGAACCAGGTAGAGGTTAGGAGAGAGAAATCATTGAGCTCCACAGATCTGAATAGCTGAGATCAATCACCATGAGCCATGGAGATGAGATTTGGGACAACATCTCCGCACAGGCCTTCAGAGGCTTGTAGATCTGCCCAGCCGTGCTCTCGTCCGTGATGGATGGTAGGAGAGATCTGCTTTTCCTCAGAATTGGCTTTGACTTAATTCATTCTCGGCATGGAAGGAGGAAAACAAAGGATGAAGAATCAGATTTCCCATTTAGCACCTGGCTCTGCCATCACCGAGCTCCTCCTGAGCACCATGGCTCTGCTGTGGCCGAGCTGCTGCAGCAGCAGACGTGACCTCTGTGGTGTCAGTGCCTGTGGGCAGGTGAGGGAGTCAGGGGCAAGGGGCTGTTGGACTGAGGAGCTGCACCCACAGCCTGTCCAGCTGCGTGGGGCGTGCTGAGCTGTGCCAGTCTGGCCTCCACAAGGTCCCAGCCTGCGGGGCCTCACCCCGTCCCCTGAGGAACTCCGGGGAAACCACTGTCCCTCTTCTCCAGCATCCCAAGTGTTTTCAATCTTTATAGTTCCGGGAAGGAATCACACCCTGCAGCCAGCCTGCTGCAGTGCTCTCCTCTGCAGTGCCCACCGTAGCTGACAGGCTGCTGCTCCCATGTCCCAGCATCTTCTTTCTTCCTAACGCAGCCTGCTCAGAAACCTGTTTGTCTCTGTCTCTGCTTCCCTCCAATTTTCCCTCCAGCCTGGTAATTTTTGTTGCTCTTCTACAAACTCCCTTCCACCATCAGCACCATCGCTTAGTGCTGTGGTGCTGGGGTGAGCTGGTCCTGCAGGAGTGTGAGCATCTGTAGGTGCAGCACCAGTCTTGGTGTCCCTTCAGTGACAGCGTCAGGCTGTCACTTGTGCTGAGAGGGAGGCACTCTGTGTGTCATCAGAAAGCCTGGTGAATTCATTGATCTTCCTGAGAACATCAATCTGTCTTTCTAATACCGCAATCAGGTGTCTCGCAGAATAATTTGCTGAGTGACAACACTCACAAAAACCTGTTTGCTTCCCTCCTGGCTCCCCACAACCAGAAACATCCTTGACAGCGTTTGCTGGGTGCTCAGGGCTGGGTACCCTCCTGCCTCATTTCAAAGCACCAAGTTTTAATGCTGGGGATGAGTTGTTGGCCACTGTTCTCTGTAAAATGGGTCCTGAAAGGTGATGCCAGTGGAGAGGAGCTGTCGTGACAGCAGCCGATGCCACCTGCAACCAGCGTGAGGGTCCCGCTGCTGCTGGTGCAAGCGCTGGGCACGTCCCTGTGCTTGTATGCTCGCATGAGCTGGCCCACAGCCAGACCTCCACGAATCGTGGCAGGCTAAATACAGCTACGGAAAAGTGCCAACTGAGTTTATAATATTGCAACGTCTGCTCCCGCAGTCTGTCATTTCCGTCCTCACCAGCTATTTTCTGTCGCAGGAAGCGCGTATTGAGTTTGCAGGACATAACAAACCTTGTGAAGCCTGGCTGCTGAGGCTGCTGTTAGCCAGGGAACTCCAGTGGCACACGGCATAATTCATGTGATTCAAATGAAGGTATTTTATTAACGAGGCTGTGCTGATTGCCTGTTAAGTAGCTCTATGCTAATAACCCACTGCAGATGCCCTTCTCGGGGAGCCATGTTGTACTTCCACAGCTGCTCCTCCAAGCTTGAGCACCCAAAGACACCATCTCCCCGCTGTCATGCCCACTGTGGAAGGCCCCACAATGCTCCCCAAGCCACCATGGTATTGGGTTGAGCCTCCTATCACCCTTGGATCTGTCAGGAAAATGGAGCTGTTTGTTTTGTGCACTCTAATGTGCTGGGCACAAGCTGGGAGGAGGACAGAGGAGCAGGATTGCTGCTTCTCTGCTTCGGAAACATCCATCCTGAATTCCCTGCCTGAGACGTGTGACGACAGCGTCTCTTTCTTCTGCTCCTCTGTATGTGGCGATGGCACCTGGAGCCCACAGTAGGAGCTCAGAGCTGGTGTCCTCACACAAGCTGTACTCGGTTCTCTTCCTCCGCAGCAGGAGCCGATTCCCTCCCGCGGGATTTCATTGCTCATGCTGGAGCAGAGCATCCGCTCCCCTGCTTCGTTAAGCCGTTCGCACCCACAGCTCCCTTCAGATGCTGCTGACAGGTTTGCAATCCTCCTGCTTCGTACTAAATCAGCCTTGGGGAGGACATGAGAGGTGCTATGTAGTTTTCATGTGCAGCTGGCTCATATAGAATTATTTGGTGAAGCCTGTTCAGTGCTGCCAAAGGGAAGAGGCGTCTTTGGCTGGGGCTCCTGAGGAGCTTGGGCTCGTGTTGCCAGTGGGCAAAGGGCCGTGTCGCAGGTGCCTGGGCAATGCTGCCCACGCCACTCACTGCCGGCAAGTCCTCACCCAGAGGCAGCACAGGGTGATTGTTCACATCCAGGTGCTGGGCTCGAGGGGCAGGCAGGCAAAGCATCACCTTCCTTGTAGCACTCACCCAAATGTCAGGCTACGCAAGCTCTGCTGTGTAACAAGGGATAACGGACTCACACTGCGTCCTCCCACGCAAGCTGGGTGCCTCGTGCCACCCTGCCACCAGACCTCAGCCACGGTCCCCCCAGGAAAGATCTCAAAGCCCCTGATAGCCATGGGGCCCTGTCTGCCCTGGTACCTGCCCAGGGCTGAGCCAGTGCCTCTCTCTCCCCGCTGCCGTGTGTGCACCGGCCCCTCTGCCGTTGCCGTTGTGCTGGGACAGTCCCCAGCCCTGTGTGATGTTCCCTGCTGGGGAGAGGGGGACAGGACTCC